>CM040185.1:79396122-79686122 GCA_022606455.1 Callitettix versicolor | reverse complement strand
AAAAACGAGGAATCGAGAAAAACATGATACATGATTTATATTTTTGGTTCGACAACAGAATTATTTTTAGTAACTAGGTACAAATTTAAATACAGTTTACAAAATCCATTAAAAGCAATTTGTAAATTTCTATAAAAAATAACTTAGTTCGTCATAAGAAAGGATTTAGATCTCCATTTATATTTTATTTGGGATATCGAATTTAAAATCGTTTTGGATTGAATGTCCAATTCCAATGTTTACAAAAAATAAACAGTGATGAAAGTTTAAAAACCTCACAATACGTGCGAGGGTTCCTTTGTTATAAACAAAAAGTATAAAATAAAAAAAATCCATTCGATTTTTATAAACGTAATTTTATATATGTTGTACGTGTATATGTGCGTGTTAGCATGCTCACGTTCTCAGTTTTGGTCCGATTTGGTTCAAACTTGGCATGCATATTCATTATGATAATAGCCTGGGCAAGTTCGTTAACCAGCAAAATAGGTTTCAACAGTTTAAAAATGACAGCCATTATTTGTCATTAATAATGGCAATTTTAATGGCAATTGTTTACACACGCAATTATTTGTCAGTGGTATACACTGGTATTGTGTTGCATTCTCAAGAGAACCCTTTATGTTGTTTATAGATTTTTTATCGGTTTTAAGTCGGTTTTATTTTATTGTAAAGCTTTCATTGTTACCTTTAAAACTCGTAACTTCTTTGTCCAGATTAAAAAAAAAAATTGATTTTCTTATCTGTTTTAAATATTGCATACATTAGCATTTGGAATTTTCAAAATACGTTGAAATTAAGAAATTTAAGTTGACGCTGGTTCCCTGTTTTATTTTCAGTGCAATTTGAAAGTTTTAAATGCTAGTCTATCAAGATTAATACTGATTATGATGGTAAAGTCAATATTTCAAAAAAACGTTAAAGGTAAAAAAATATTTTCGGAAATTTGCTTCCATCATGTCAGCAGGACGCGTACCGCGAGTAATTGGAACTAGATTTTTAGCGGGAACAGCAATGTTTTGTAGACTTTAAGAGAAATTAGTTTTAATATATATCGTGTTTGGTGAATCAGCTGTGAGCAGGTGTGCCACTACACCGGAAACAATGTTATTGGAAACAATAATACGTAATCCAGTATCGTAGCCTATGTTGTGTCACCAAATAAGATGATTGCATAAGAAACATCCAACAGGAGGGAGGGGAAGGGAGGCACGTCCGGCCGTGTATTGATTTTTGTTACAACTATGTTTTTTATTCCGTTAGTAATTATTTAGTTACGCTCACTGCGAAAAAACTCATTTCCGAAAGCATCCCCCTCACCCCCCGCTCCGTCTACTACATCACTCTCACTCTCACTGTAACTTTCGCTTTCAACCCCCTCCACCATCCCCAAACACCCATTGCAACCCTCCCACTCCCACCCCCTGCAAGCTGTTATAACTATGCTTTCTGTACCAGTTTTGCTCGACTTTAGTATAACGTGTACTGTGAAAGATGACCGTACAGATATAGGCGTTTTTATGAAAGATGGAAATATTTTCAAAACGTACGTTTTTATTATAATTAAAACACACATCCCCGTAGTAATATATAAATCGAAAAATCCGTGTTTGGTGTCCGACATGTTTAGCAAGTTGCAGTTATCGAACACGCACGAACCGTGTACTCGAATAAATCGTTTCGTTGAGCTGGTTTCAAATTAATTCAGAATAAATGTCAAAACTAACACCTTTTATTTAGGCTTATTTATAATTATATATTTATTTTATAATTATTCTGATATTGGTTTCTATGGTAACAGTTAATTTAATACACAAATATTTCTTTGGGTTGGACCACTAAGTAGGCAGGGATTTCCTCTTGGTTACTTAATACGTCGAAAATAACAAAACAGTAGTATTCTGTTATTGTTTATTTTTCTCTTTATTATCTTTTCATCAAATTGAAAAAAAAATTAATATTGGGCTTAGGAGTTTTGTATTGCTTCTTCACTGTTTTAACAACATTTCTGGCGTTTTGCTAGGTTTTTGTTGAAAAATCTGAAAAATGGATTAAATTGCACAAAATCGTTATATCAGATTTTGATAAAATTTTGAATATAGGTTAAAGTTTAATGTCGTATCATTGTTGCCAAATTTGAAAAAAAAACGGTTTGTTACAGCGTGGTCAACTTCCATACTTTATGTTTTATTTCGAAATTGGTTGACGCTGGCTTGAGTTAATAAATGTTAATATTATCGTTCGAAAATTTGAGAAAAATCTGATAAAAGGTTTTGAAAAATTAAATCAATCTTCCAGTTTTCTTTCGATAGCTCACGAACTTAATTTTCCATTATTAGGTGTTCCAAAACAACATTTTTTTAAAATTAAATAATGTTCTTGAGTGTAAGAAAATTTCATCGAAATCGGTCAGGTACTTAGTTTCTATATCAAGAGACTCATTCAGGAAGTTTTTTTTGATTCTGACTCGTAAAAAATGGTTTTTTTTAGTACCTTCATTTGCCTTGCCTAGCGTTGTTAATTATTTATTAACGTGTTTCGGATTACGTGCATTATCAAAACTTGTCTATATATTAAAAATAAAATAGCAAAATTGTGCTAACTCTAAGGCTTATTGAGACGATGAACTCAGATTTTTATTTAAAAAATGTTAGATGAATCGTTTTCATTTTTTAAAAAAAATTGTATTTCAGCTGTTTCGTAACGGATTTTGCTGGGCAACAGACTTGTTAAGCTGTTACCAAAATAGACTTTTGTGTTAAACTTGAATGAAATTTGAATCGAAATTGCCGTGCTTGCATGAAATTCTATCAGATTTTTAACGTAAAAGATTCCTTAGTACGTATTCTAAAGGTAAGGTTCGGTGCGCATTACGTGACTTAGGTAAATATTTATAGTTGTTATTTTTTTGGTTATTTATTTTTATTATTATTATTACTTGTGACCTTCAGCTGTAGATAGGAAAAAGAAACGAATAATAACACAAGTGTACAGCAAGAAGTTCTTAGTTATTTTAAAACATTGTCATTAATATTTGGGTTATTTAATACAATATGCGTTTCTTTTTTCTACTTTCGTATTTAAACTGTAACCTATAAAATTAATAAGTGAATTCTAACATTGTATCTTATTGAAATATTTACAAAGCAAACGTACTATAACCGGATTTCACATTACATAACTAAATTAGACTTCATTATCAACTGTTTACTAAAAGCAGAGTCTTTTATTTAATAATATTTGCATATTAAAACTGGCCTATATTATCTTAGCGATTCTACTTTCAAAACTGATTCGGTCGATAATTTTTCAATTTTTGGTAACCTTTCTTTTCAATTTAAGTAATACTTTCTTAATGTTTTTTTTTTTTTTAATGAGCTGTTTTGGTACACACGCAATTATTTGTCACCTATAACTGGTATTGTGTTGCATTCTCAAGAGGACCCTTTATTTTGTTTATAGATCTTTTATCGGTTTTAAGTCGGTTTTATTTTATTGTAAAGCTTTCATTGTGAGCTTTCACTGGTGTTCTGACGAACCTGTACCTCATATGTGTAATTTCAATAAGACAGATCCTTAGTTTTGGTACAAAACCGATCGAAATGCTTAGCATAATATATATATATATATATATATATATATATATATATATATATATATAACAGGTTATTATTTTAACTATAGTCTCTAACTTAATATTTTTGTAGTTTTTTTATTACAATTTCGCGCCATAATGATGTTAACCTTTTAAGGTTTTTGCGGGAAAAAATGCTTTGCTCGTGGCCTGCGGTTTGTCAGTAGCTCAAGTTCCAATGGGAATTCGCTAATGTAAACAAAATTAACTACTTAAGCCTGAAGTTAGATTTCCGAAAAACCTCTTACGCCTACCTGTAACGCTGGAAACGTGCGCCAAAATAAAATCCCGTAAAAGCTTTCACTCTCGCCAACATCACTTCTTCAGTAATGCTTAAAATAAGTTGCAAAGACTTAAGCCGAAAGACACTCATAATAACCTGAAAATGATTATATTAAGGTGAGAGTGAAGGGTTTTTGTAGTGGGGGGGGCCAAACTGTTGGTGTGCAGCCATTACCGTTTCATCCCCGTCACGTCATTAACAAAAATGGAAGTTTTGCAGGCAAATCTGAGCGTGGAGGGGAGGTTTTTAATATATAATCGCGAAGCGGAGCATACACGGCCGCATAGGAGAGCCTAAATCTGAGCGGGGGGGGGAGAATTTAATAAATAGTGAAATGTAAATTGAAATGCGTATGCCCCGTTTTTATTATAATTTTAAATAGTAAATAGTTTTTTATTTAATATTTACGTGTGTAAAGAGTGTATTTTTAACAAAATATCTCAGAAAATAAAGTGGTTATTGGAGTGCAATTTGACAATAAAGCCGTTTTCCATACCTATTATGGACCTCAACAAAAGCGGCTTTTGAAAAATCCGTCAACTTTTAGAAAGTTTTTTTACACCGTTAGACCTTTTTCAGTATGTGTAGAAATACGATTTAAAAATCATTTTTATATTCAGGCATCAACAATTTTTAAAGCGCTTAAATCGGTCGCTACTAGTGGTACAGTCCGAATAACGGCAGTGCAGACGATACGTAAGTCAGCTGATCCATTGTTTAGCATGTAGTTCATACTTGGATAATTGTCCCAGTAAATGCTTAAAAACATATGTTTCACAACTGTATTTACAAAATTATTATTTCCAACGACACAACGTTACCTCCAGAAATGTTCACAGATTCTGTCACCGTGCAGGCTAAGTACTGCTGTATACTGAAAAGGGAATACCTAAAGCCGGCAATAGCAGTTGGTTTATTGATAATGTGTTCCGATCCTACTGCAGAAGACACGAAAATTACCGAACCTCGTGGCTGTGGGGGCAACGGAGCCGCGCATTAAATTTTATATCACGTCCCTCCCCACCCCCCATTCCCGCACAGTCACATTCTACACCGTGATCGCAGAGAGCCTAATGCGTCAAACAGCACATTAATACCGCGCCCGTTGCCGAATCGGCGGGATTATGTTTAAAAATTCTGTGCCATCGCCGGCCGTTTGTTTGCAATTTGCGGTGCACGCGTGCCGGTCACCCGCCCTAGCGAACACGTAAATTGTATCGCGTGTAATTCGGCATTATAAATTAATGCATATAAGCGCGGCACGCAGCTGGCTCGCAGACGTGATGGAAACGAATTTACGAAAAAAAACAGTAAAATCAAATCGCACAATTTTTCATTTTCCGCTTTTTAAGAGTCTTGACTTTAATGCATTAAAAAAATGTATTTCCCTGCATTAGCATTTTAAATTACCAAATAACACTGACTGTACGATAATAAACCCTGAGAGCGTCATGTATTTTCGGCGTTTTCGTGTAGTGTAGACACTCCAGCTGGGCTGAGCAGGTGATGGCTTAGCGATCCTATCGTACTTCTAGCTCATACTGCTCTGAGAAAAAAACACACAGGCGCGCTCACACGTACGCACACTGCATAGCCTAACTCGAGAGTGTAAAGCGACTCGTGTTGACGGAATGTATGACACCGACCTAATGGTGTATCAAACGAAGTCCTCCCAGTATACCTTAGTTTTAACGAAAGCTTGCAGGGCTCTGTATGGGCAGACTTAATTTACTTAGCTCCTTGAGGGCGTTCCCATGAGTAGGAATGTAAAGTAGAATGAGCGGGGGACCTCAACGCACAACAGATGAAGTTATACCTCTGTGGTAAAGGTAAACGAAAGTAGTTGATACTGAATTAGCAAACAAGCATCTGCGAGCACCGCAATACCACCTGGCAAGTTACCAGTTAGAAGTGTGAGAGTTACCCATCTTGAATCCTCCTCAGATCCTAGACTTCGTGAAGAAACTAGGACTGGAGAAGGCGCTGTAACTCAGGAATATAGAAAGGTGGCACAATATATAAAGGTCGCAGTGCAGTACGTTCCGTTATAGAATATATATATATATATATATATATATATATATATATATATATATATATAATTCATGTTATATTTCTGAAAGTTTGTGTGTTTGTTTGTTATTCAGTCACGCTATATTATTATTGTTTTGTATCAATATTATAGAATATATATATATATATATATATATATATATATATATATATATATATATATATATATATATATATATATGTTCCGTCTTCGTCTGTCTTTTTGTAGCATATATGTTCTAACCGTCTGTTTTCCTCCAGTATATATACTCCGTTTTCCTCCAACATATATGTTTCGTCTCCGTCTACCTTCCTCCAAAAAAGGATTAATGATTATTTCTCACGTTTTTATCAGTTGTTAAACAATTTATGTTATTACATGCGCAAATAATTTTACGCACGGGTTTGCTGTCGGTCTTGCTCACTCGTTCAAAAAACATTCATTTTCACCGCTTATTTGTGCTGAATATGTTTTGTAAATCACCGATTTGTTTTTGCGTAAACGAGTGTTCGGTGTACGAGCGCTCGTAGAAAAATACGAGTGTACTCGGGTGTAAAAGTGACTTTGCGTACATTGTTTCACTGCTGATTATATGTGAGCAGTAATCATTAAAATTTGTTAGCCAGTGGTATATTTTGGATCAGTATTTAACAGTAAAGATAGTTATAGTCTAATTAAAACTTACACAATTATCTTTAACATATTAAGCTAATCAATGTAGGTGTACATCATTCAATAATGTTCTCGATAATTTTTGAAATATGTTGGAGGCTAAAAAACCCACTAATGAGTTAACAATGCACCATTGAATATATGCATACTAGAAGTACAGACATCATTATACAAAGTGTGCTCGGTAATAGCGGCTAAAGTCCAAGTAGTTGGACTATATGCCGCTAGGAACGCTGCAAACGGCGAGGACAGGGAGTGGAAACGTTGAAGAAAATACAGTATTATTGTTTATTTAACGGTAATTGAACAATTGGCCGCAATATGCCACCAGCAGCGAGCGTTCGCATGTCTCTCATAAGGGTACCATTCTAATACGTTTATATTCAATGCCTGCACCAAGCTAAGCGTTTTGATTTGCTTTACACACATAGATCTATATGACTGATCTGCACATAGCCAGGCAGGTTCGGGAGCGATTAGTACACAACCGGCAGATCGGTCGTCTGATTTTTTTCAAGTTTTGGACATGCGCGTGTAGGGAGTTTGATAACTCAAGTCAGTTTAACAAATTTGAAATAAAACAGATGTTTCTGGGAAGAGTGAACCGAACAAATTTTCAGTTTTCCGAATACTGCGAAATTATAACTTTTTATAGCCGCCTCGGTGGCCTAGTGGATAGCGTACTAGGCTTCACCCCGAGGACCCAGGTTCGATTCCCGGCTAGGGCTTGGCATTTTCATACGCTATAAATCATCCCATCGTCTGCATTAGCCCAAGTGTGTCGGACGTTAAACACACAAAAAAAAATATATATATAACTTTTTATTTAGTTTGCCACACACAGTTTAAGCGAAATCTGATGATACAGTTTTGAGAAATTCCGTGCGTTTTTCCCAGGATCAGAGCGTTGAAGTGTTTCTTTTAAATAATCTCTCGGAACGCAGGTAATTAACACGCGACCAAAAAATTTCGCACGTGCTAATTATATAATCCGGCTGGCGCGGGCCGGGGAATAATTCACCCCTAGCTGTGAACCACTTGATCGCGGAAACAAAACGTTTGTTTGAGTCGCCGAAGATTCAATGTAGTGAAAGCAACCCCCAAACCACCCCTTGTCAAGTGACGGAGCTTTCACCCCCTGCTCGGGTCCTACCTTAACGTAAAGTCTCTTAATAAAACCACATTATCCTCCGATTCCCCCATGTCTTCGAGCACCGTGACAAGGATCATCCATAACAGGTAACGCGCGACCTTGACCGCAATGTTTTCCTGAAAATGGCGTTTTTAGAGAAATGTGTGTGTCAGTTTGGAAAGTAGGTTACAGTACGTGAGAGTTTGTGTACACAGTTGATTTTTGCTCTCTCACTGAACGATACAGATACTGAAAGTACGGGAATCTTGTGAACAACAAATGTATTTTCATGAATAAACGTTTCTAAAGGCTTTCATTGGAAAAACGGGTTTTGTATGTTTTTTATATGCGCAACGCTGAAAAATAAACTAGTTATTTTTTATTTTTTTATTTAACGGTAATTGAACAATATGCCACCAGCAGCGAGCGTTCGCATGTCTCTCATAAGGGTACCATTCTAATACGTTTATATTCAATGCCTGCACCAAGCTAAGCGTTTTGATTTGCTTTACACACATAGATCTATGTGACTGATCTGCACATAGCCAGGCAGGTTAGTACACAACCGGCAGATCGGTCGTCTGATTTGTTTCAAGTTTTGGACATGCGCGTGTAGGGATTTTGATAATTCAAGTCAGTTTAACAAATTTGAAATAAAACAGATGTTTCCGGGAAGAGTGAACCGAACAAATTTTCAGTTTTCCGAAAAAATTTGTTTTCGTTATTTTTTATTTACAGGCAAAAAACCAATTTTATCATCGTCGCAGTTCTCATTTAAAACATTTCCCTTTCTAGCAACAATTTCATTTCCGCACGTAAGCGCATTGTGCCAATATATCAGGACAATTTTATACTAAGAAAGTAATGTTTTAAGTACTTTCGTGACAAAAAAAACAAACATTAAAATAAAGTAGGCCTACTCTTATTTCGCTAAAATCGGTTCAACTCGAATGAAGTACAGAAACGAAAATTTTCTGCCCAAATAAGCGATTCGAATGTTGTTGATTTTGTTAAAAAAGTTTTTATTCCGTTTTAAATTTTAAAGTTTTTCAACTCACCAAATAAATAACAAAAGAAATTTATGGTTCAATTATAATCAACAGAAGAAACCCTGGCCTTTGTCAGAATTTTGTATTCAGTTTTTGTCGACAGCTATTTTTACATTTAGGTTGTTACTTGAGAACGGTGCCATTGAAATATAAAATACGATTTTTTGCAGGAAAACCTTACTTAATGCATTGTTTTGAACTTTATGTTAGGTGAGGTTATGGGGTTTAATGGTCCCCTGGTACCGCGATGAAAACTATTGAGGAACTAAGCCTCTTGGATTCTAGTTCAGCAGACTGGTGCCCTCAGTGAATTTTAGCAGTCCACTGACTAGCTCATTCTGCTGGAGGTCATCAGGGTCCTGGAAGTCAAAAATCCTGGATCATAGATTATGTGACCTGTAGTTTCCTTTTCCTTCTTGCATACCTATACGCGGAAATACATTCCTATCGTGTTACATGCGCTATAAGATCACAGTCCTGTGGTTTCGTGACTTGTCCTTTGCCCAGGATCTCAATGTTTCTGGCTGGCAGTCTTGAAGTACCAGTTCCTGTCAGATCTATCGTCGCAGCCATATAACGGTTGTGTTTTTCACATCCAAAGTGAAATTCCTGGTAGGTCTGCTTCTAGGTTTAATTAGAAGACCCTTTGCTCTTCTAAACGGTTTCTTTCTTTTGCGCTCCCTCTACACGTTTGTAATCTGTAAACTTCTGTCTGATTTCAGGTAGTCGTTGATTCAAAACGTGTAATCCCATCTTTCACGTCTTCCACTGCCTATTGGGTATGTCCATATACAGCCTGCAAGAGTTCAATGCTTGTAGGATCCATACAGACAGTCTCGATTTCCTCCCATCCTTGCTATTTTTAGTCAGGTCCATTTTTACAAGTTCCCCAGGATTACCTGGTATTGGAAGGCCTTTTTCCAGACGTGGAAATCCCACAGATACTAGATACGTAAAACGTACGTCCACCGTATGCATAGGTAAGGCTAGATTAGAACTGGAAGCCGCCTGGTATCCAGAGTCCGCAAGCCTAAACTAAGATCTCAGCCACGCAGATAGAAAAGGAAAGGTTAGGTCCAGCTAGGGCACCGCGGGATTATCAAAACCGTAGTCACACTGAGTGAACACCCCTGAGGAATTGTATTTCTTATAGTAAAAAAGACTAGAGCATTACAAGTATAAACCAAAGTCCCTAAGTTTTTTCTCTAAGCAGAACTTTGAAAGCACTGTAAAATTTGAAAGAGTTATTTTACACGACAAATATTGGAACCAGTTTACCTTTGAGCCTTTGCGATAGGTTGGGACTAGCAGTCGTTACGCACTTCTAAAGAGGAGCGTGTTTTTGGACACGCGTTATAAAAACAATGATGTAACGGTGCGTGTCGTTATATTCACAGCTTGGTCAGATGTTCCGGACGCGTTTCGTGACAAATGGTCCCGGTTCCAGTTCCAGTTCCAGTACGTGCTGTCACGGCTACTATATAATTAAACTAAATGATTTCCTTCCGCCCGAAACGTCTGATTTATTAAACGACAGAATTACGGACGATTTCTGAGCGTCGAATATTAAAAATGATTCAGGATTAACGAATCTCACGGTGTTCCCCCCTCTCCCTGTGAAGGGGGGGTTGTGCGTGACGCACAGATTTCGAAGACCTAAAATCGATATTTGCAGCCTCCGCTGTCAACCAATCCTGGTCCATTTTTTCCAGGAGGGTTTGGTTTCGTACCGTACTGCCGATGAAGTTTTAAACTTGTTTAGCATGCTGGTTTCTTTAGTCGCCGCTGCGTGGCGGTACTGTCTTTATTACGTATGCTGCGCTCTGGCGGATTTAAAATGAACCAACTTAAAAATTATAATTGCAAGTGTTAGCCCACGAATCTAGCTTATGTTTATAAAAATCTAGCGGCAGTTATTTTAACTATTACTGTAATACTTTCTTACCGTACAGAAATTGTAATCACGGATAAAGCCCGTTTATAGATCTTGACTGATATTTCCGTTTTCCCAAAAAAGTGAGTTGAGCATTGCACATAGAGGGAAAACTAATCGACCTATTTGATTAGATTTTACGAAGTCTGCTTCGCATTTGATAAGCGTATGCTTGAACATAATTCACAATACTTATAGAAAACGAAAGCACTCCAGTAATGGTCGCTAAAACAATTGATTTGGTTCATTAAATTTTATATAACATTTTTATTCGCTCAAAAAAGTATAAAAAAATTTAAATAATAAACATTTACAGTTCGATTGTAATCGGAAAAAAGTGAGAAGTAAACCTCTTCTCTTCCCCTCTCCTTCTTTTATAGTTTTTAATTTTTTTGTTTTATAATCTGTATACATTGATTGGAAATGTTAACATTTTTCATAACCTGGACAGGTCGTTTGAACATTGCTCACTCAGACTCATTTTTGAACGCAGTGTGTCCGAAAACGAATATTGCCATGAACACTTAAGTTTTATATAATCGCAATACTTTCTCTACGTCTCTAAACATGTTCGGTTTTGTTGTTCGTTTAGCTAAACGTTATTTTATAATCGATTTTATTGTCAAGAACAGAATACAAAAGACATGTTTCTCTGTTGTAATCAGCTGTTATTGACAGTTCTTAAAGTGACAGCTTACAGCATCTGATAATTGAAAAACGTCATTATCATTAAAGAAAGTCGGCTGGTGACGCAAGAGTTTTCAGTTGCTTGACCCCCTCCCCCCGCCCTCCCGTAGTTGAAGGCGAACACAAAGAACAAGATCTTAATTTATTTAAACACAGCGTAAATCGAAGGCGTAAAATGGAACTATTAATTTTTAAATTTACCTTTAAAAAATTATAAACATGTTTCTGCGAGCTGAATCAATGTGTATAAAAATCGATTTTGATGGATACATAGATTTTTATCGATTTCTTTTTACTGTAAATAAGGAAAATTGTTTTAAATGTATGGTTATCCGATGTATGGTGCGCCTTTGCAAATATCTGTTAACAAACAAATGAACTAGTTGTGATGAAATTTTAAGTTTATGTGTAGTGATAGAATATTTCGGGATAAGGTTTTAGTAATTGAAAAAGTGTAGCCTCTTTTTAAAAGCAGCTTTTACTCAGAATCAGTTCTAATGTTTTCGATAATCGTCTGCATTAGCCCAAGTGTGCACAATAGTCGGACGTTAAAAACCAAAAAAAAAAAAAATGTTTTCGATAAATTATAGTTGCACTTAAGTCCCATTAAGCATAAAACGTACGGGTCGATATCCCAGTGAGCAGCTGATGGGCTTAGCGATCCCATCGTACCTCTAGCTCATACTGCTCTCACTCATCTACTCAACACCACACACACACAGGAGCAAACTAGCTGCACCAATTAAGAGGATTTAGACAATCCTCTTAAGAGCAAGCGCGCGCGCGCACACACACACACACACACACTACTCTACATAGCCTGAATAACTCTAAAGTGTAAAGTGACCCGTGCTGATGAAGTGTATGACACCGGCCTAAAGGTGTATCAAAGGGAACCCTAGGTTACCTACCAGTATATCTTAGCTTTACCCATGCACGCGGGGTTCTGTATGGGCGGACCTTATTTCCCCAGCTATTCATGTGAACATCATGAGCACCAAAAATCTGGCCAAACGGAGCACAATCTCGTGATAAGGATCAAGAAAAAGAAAATGTAAGGGAATTAGCAGAGCAAACAATCTGATAGCACCTTAGTAATGAAGAGGGATGTCACCAATTAGAAGTGGAGGAATTACCCGCCTTCAGTCCAATTTGATTGAAGAGTTGAATCTTCTTCAAATCCAATTTTATGAAGACGCTATTTTAGGACTGGAAAAGGCGCTGTAACCGAACATTCCTACATCGGGAATGTAGGAAAGAGAGCCCAGTAGATCTACAAAGGTCGCAGTGAAATAGTAACTCTTTGAACTTCATTCATCGGCCAAACAAAACCGGTTCAAAAGTTACTGAACGAGAACCGAAAAATTGACCCATTTACTTTTAAAAAAATCGATTAATCAAATTTGACCAAAAGGTTCGGTAATAAACCGTTGAAAAATGAACGAAACTGAAAAAAATAGTTCCATTTGTTTGGGAAATAATTTTTCTCATATGTTCAAAACTGATTGTAAGATTAAGTTATCGAATCTAACTTTGTTACGCTAAAAAATGAACTTCACTTTCAGATTTCCTTCAGAAAACTAATTATTGTAGCAACCATCGTGGAGAACTTCCACAACACTGATCCAGCAGTTAGGGTTCATTTTCGTTTTTGAATGAAATTAGAAAATCTAAAATGCCAACGTACGGAGATCCTAATGCTGAATACAATGGTAATATTAGATTTTAAAAAGTGACAAATTTACGTTTTTTATTTTCTTAATTTTTTAATCACGAAAAAAGTTCACATACAAATGTTTTCTTTCTTCTTTATGTCCATCCGGACACTTTTTATCCTGACTATACCACTTTATTTTAACTGCTAAATCTTTAAACATATTCTCTGTGTGTGTAATATTGTACTTAACCTAAATATGAATTTTGTTTCAGCATTTACTGTACCTGAACAATGACTACCCTAGAGGAGAGAGGGGCAGAGGGAGGGGTAAAGGCAGTAGGGGAGGTACAACAGGGACCACGGTGAGTTGTTTTGAATTTCCTTTAGGTTGTAAACAATTACGAAAGTTGGTACCAAATTGGTGTAATCAACGTAACGATAATGAGGCACATTGTCTGTGTTAGTAATCAATTATTGCGTTTACTGCGTATTATTTAGAGAATTTCTAACTGGAAAAAGTACCACTGGAACGGCCATCATGGTAAAATCCAGATCTTGAAATTAGCGCTGACCTTGGAGTGTGAAACACGTGTTTGTTGAAAATACGTATATTTATTCGTTCGTTTGTATTTTAACGTTCGAAAATTTGGTTCTGTTTAATTAGCTTAAAATTCGATTTCGGTAGTTTAATAGTTCAGACATGGTCGTTACCAAACAAAATCACCGTCTGTTGTTTCAATATGGCGGCCGTGCAATTTTGTTTAAAAGTAATAATGTATTTATTTTAATTTTATGTAGCGTAATATTGATGTTATCATTTTAAACAATCCCTCAAAACGTGCTACGATTTTTTTTTATGTTTAACGTCCGACTATTGTGCACACTTGGGATAATGTAGACAGTGGGATGATTTATAGCGTATGAAAATGCCAAGCCGTGGCCGGGAATCGAACCCGAGAATTGCCGCCTCGGTAGCCTAGTTGATAGCGTACTAGGCTTTCATTCCGAGGACCGGCCAGGGCTTGGCATTTTCATACGCTATAAATCATCCCATCGTCTGCATTAGCCCAAGTGTGCACAATAGTCGAACGTTAAAACACAAAAAAAACTTGCTACGAGGTCAGGATCGGTTTACATTTCATGGTCAGAACGGGGCTTGGATTTTACTGTTTTAATAATTGCTCCAGTAGTTTATTTGCTAATAATTAGATTTGTCTTTAACTTCGTGAGTTTTGTTGGAAATAGAACATATTTATTGCAGTACTGTAATTTTATTTTAATAATTGTAAATAACGCCTCTACAGGCAGAATATGGAAGCTAATTAAGAAAGAGCTTCTAATGGATGTGGACAGGTAGCGCCACCGGTTGAACAGTATACACCTTGTAGAGTATAATTGTGACAATGCTGTGCCGTAGTTACAGTACGGTATTACAGTTTATGTATACGTTTTTATATTATCTGTTACAATTGTCAGCATTGTGAGGGAATGTAATATACAAATATGCCTCGTAATGAACTTAGAGTAGTAAAATTTTGTTTTTTATAGGTATGGAACTTTGTCATTTTTTCGATTTTAAGAATTTGGTTAAGTCCCTTTCAAATTGATGAGGTTAAGAAGAGGTGTAACAAATCTACCTGTCCGGGTCAGATCGTTGGAGGTTCGGCAAATTGATCGTAGGTTTAGATAAGCATCTTGGGTAATAAATTGGACATGCATTAACAAAAATAACGCGCTCCACTGTTGCTAACTTTGCAGTTCTAGTTAGCTAGGTTCCATTTTATGTACACAAAGTAGAGAACTTAAGGTTACGAATTTTTGGGAAGGGATTAAAAGACCAGAGTTCAGCGCCTGTAGTGCGGAACAGTAACAGATCTGTTTTAATCTTTAATTTTCGAAATATTTTAGCGAAGATTCTTCGAGCGTACAGTGACCGAATTTTATTTTGACCGAAATATTTTGTTATTGTTTGCGGAGAAAAGTTTTGTTATTTTTGAAGAAAAATATTTTGTTATTGTTGCTAGACTTTTGCGATCGGAAGATATTGACAGTTTTGCTAGATTTTTGCGATCGGAAGATATTTCCGGTTTTGCTACTTTTGCGTTCGGAATGTATTTACAGTTTTGCTAGACTTTTGTGATGGAAAGATATTTACAGTTTTGCTAGACTTTTTCGGTTGAAGGATATTTCCGGTTTTGATAGACTTTTACGATAGGAAGATATTTTCGGTTTTGCTAGACTTTAGCAATCAGAAGGTATTTACAGTTTTGCTAGACTTTTACGATAGGAAGATATTTTCGGTTTTGCTATACTTTCTCGGTTGAAGGATATTTCCGGTTTTGCTAGACTTTTACGATAGGAAGATATTTTCGGTTTTGCTAGACTTTAGCAATCGGAAGATATTTACAGTTTTGCTAGACATTTGCGATCGGAAGATATTTACAGTTTTGCTAGACTTTTGCGATCGGAAGATATTTACAGTTTTGCTAGACTTTTTTGGTGGAAAGATATTTACGGTTTTGCTAGACTTTTTCGGTTGAAGGATATTTTCGGTTTTGCTAGACTTTAGCAATCGAAAGGTATTTACAGTTTTGCTAGACTTTTGTAATGGAAAGATATATCCGGTTTTGCTAGACTTCTGCGGTCGAAAGATATTTCCGGTTTTCCTAGACTTTTACGATAGGAAGATATTTTCGATTTTGCTACTTTTGCGTTCGAAATATATTTAAGGTTTTTTCCGGACTTTACCATCGGAAGATATTTACGGTTTTGCTAGACTTTAGCGATCGGAAGATATTTACGGTTTTGCTAGACTTTAGCGATCGGAAGATATTTACGGTTTTGCTAGACTTTAGCGATCGGAAGATATTTCCGGTTTTGCTAGACTTTAGCGATCGGAAGATATTTACGGTTTTGCTAGACTTTAGCGATCGGAAGATATTTACGGTTTTGCTAGACTTTTGCGGTCGAAAAATATTTCCGGTTTTGCTAGACTTTAGCGATCGGAAGATATTTACGGTTTTGCTAGACTTTTGCGGTCGAAAAATATTTCCGGTTTTGCTAGATTTTTCTGATTTAAAGATATTTCTAGGTTTGCTAGATGTATCCGAGCTCAAAGTATAAATCGGCTTTATATTTTTCCGGTCCTAAGGTTTAAATGCAGTTAAAAAATGATTATTACGGTCGATATATTTGCAAAATACGCGTATGTTTGCGAACGAAAGGTTTCTTTAGGTTGTTTTACGAAGATATTTGTTAGATATTTTCAATATTTATAGTTTATAGTTTCTTTTAAGATCCTACGTTTTGCAAAATTCAGAAAATATTGTTGGCTGTTTTAACTTAAACAGATTTGTGACATATTTTACTAACTATGATATTGAACAATCAATGCAGATTATGAATACTCGTATCGTGTAAAATTAAGGAACACATAAATCTATGGCCCTTAAACACCTTTACCAAACGCTGCCTCCGTGTTGTGATCTTCGACGCTGCACAACGTTTATCCCCCTCCCCCCAAAAAACCCAAAACCCAATCTAAGTCGGAGATATTAAATTGTGCAAATAATTTATGTAGCGTGTAATAGCCTACATAGGCTGTGGTATTGATTCCTTACAATTTTCTGCCCTCCCGGGGCAGGCGCAGTTTTCACAACATTTGCTACTACCTTGACGGAAAACATCGGTGCTACATCCATCAGTCTTGTTGCATCGCTCTGACGGCCTGGTTATCTTTATAGAGGGTAACTAAAACTCTGTTCTTTCACTGCGAGAATAATAACTGTAGTTAACTCTTTTATTGCGTTCATTTTTTTATTTAGTTTCTAAATAAAAGTCACAGATTTCTTCATTCGTTACTGCGAGACAGCTGCGTGCAGCGGTTATGTAATTATTTGTATATGGTACCGGATTTTCATTGCTTTTCTGTCGGAACGGTAAATTGGATCAAAATCTTTACAGCCCATTTTGAGAAACGATTTCTTTTAACAATACCTCCTTCCCAACGCTTTCCTCCGCTCGTAACTTTTGTTCAGGTCAAATGTTAAAATCGGTTTTTGAGGCACTTCCTCCTCGCGATACACACTTAATCTATGGCATAATTCATTAATTATAATTGTTTGCAGTTTTTCGGAAGAATGTTCGGAACGCCAGACAACAGAAGGGCAACTTAAGAATAGCCGAAACACTTCGTTTAATTTTCAACAGACTGTTAATATTAATTGTCCATACATACAAATCTCACTGTTGTCATTTTGTTCTAAAACTTTTTTAAAAAACTAGGTAATTATTTAATTAACAATTTGAGTTTCATGCTTTTTCTTCACATGGACGAAAATGTATTACTTGTACTTTTAGGAGTGTATTAAGCGTTATAAACTTATGTAATGATAATAATACTTCCAGCTGGACACACGCAGTACGTAAAAAGTGAGAAAACCATTGGTCATGTATGCAACCATACTAAAAATACAGCCACCATTATAAAAAGTGTGTTCGAAATCAAAGTCTAAAGTCCAAGTAGTTAAGAATATCTGCCACTAAAAACGCTGCAAGCAGCATGGAACAGACGGTACTGTTATCTGTTTAAGTGTAGTTTAACACTTTGTTGCAAGGTGGCACCAGCAGCGAGTGTTTACGTATGTCTCATAACGGTTATTATTCTAGTACGCAACTCACAAAGAGTACTCGAACTGTCCACCATTCCTTTTAACCGCTCAGATGTTTGACCAGTCTTATATATTGACACTTAAACAAGTCTCGTAAGACTATTGTATTATAATGTTTCGTTATGTTTAAATGAAATTTATATTTGTAATAGAAACAGAGCGTAACAATTACGAGGTTATATTTTTGTTGTAAAACAATTGTGTGATAAATCGGACTTCGGAATTCAAAGATTTTAGTTTAATTACAAGTAAGTTTAGTAATTTTACAGATTTTATCAAAAGTATTTTGCGACATTCCTTTCGATTTCTATTATCGATTGCAAAGTTTCACTTACGCATTACAGAAGCTGTTATTTTAAAAAAAAACGTGTTTTTATCGGGACTTGTTACATTGAAATGCGTACAAATGAATGAATTTGTAGGGTTACTGTTGCACTGTGACCTTTGTAGATCTATTGTGCCCCTTCTATATGTCTGAGATGCTCAGTTACGGTTACGGCGTCTTCTCCAGCCCTATTCTATTAATAAACTCTATGATTTTGAGAATATTCAAGCTAAGCTCCTCCACTTCTAATTCGTGCCCAACCCCCTCATTCAGATGTTTGCTCTGCTAATTACCTTTCAGTTTTCCTTTCTCTTGACCATCATTACGGAGGTTCTGCTTCTTTTGACCAACCTTTATATTGTTGCAGTGAGATCCCGCTCATTCTGTTTTATATTCTTACTTGTGGAAACACCCACAAGCAGCTAAGGAAATAAGGTTCGCCCATACAGAGCCCTGCATGCATGGGTAAGGCTAAGGTACACTGAGAGGTCATCAGGTTTGATACACCATCAGACCGGTGTTATTCACTCCCATCAGCACGGGTCGCTTTACATTTCAGAATTAGTCAGAATTATTTATTTTGCTTCGACCACCTAAATAATTTTTTTTTGTATTCCGTAGACCCCCCCCCATATGTTTACAATGTGTTGCATTATTAGATATAAATTAAAAATGTTTATTAGAAACAGAAATTTAAATAAAATATAGCCCTAAATACATACCATTTTAATGAGATGGTTACGGTTGATGTCCTTCGATTATCTTACTTATATTGTTGCGGTTGATGTCCTTCGATTATCTTATTTATATTGGGGGAAATATTTGTTAATATTAATCGTAAATGATCACGATCTGATATCTTGAACCGATTTTTCGTCTTTCGCAATAAATTATTTACATAACTAAATCCTGCCTCAACCAAGTAAGAATTAGGAAATGCTAACAATAGTGGTTCGTTGATACTTGTTAATCTGACGTATTTTGTGCGAACGCCTTTGCAACTCTGAAATTCGGCATATCCACTTGTTTGAAACTTGATTTTGAGTTCCAAATTCTCTTCCAAGTTCAATCAATTCTTCTTGTAGTGAGAAATCAATATAACTATATCAGTATCAATGTCAATATTTGCAAATAAACAAAATTTTTTTACAGCTTCATTTTTTATACATTGCATTGAAATTTATTTCATCGGCTCCCAATAGACCCTGAAGGGGTCCACTTGTTCCCCCGTTAAGAACATCTGAGCTAGAGGTACGGTGGGATCGCTAAGCCGGATTACACTGCATGTAGTGAAAAGTATTTCTAAGATTGAAACTAAAACAGCTTTATTGAAACACATCGCACCACATAACTGTAACAATTGCGTGGTAAACAGTCGCGTCATAAAGTTTTAACTGTCGGTTGTTGGGAAGAGGAAGTTGTATTGTTGACGTTGATCCAACAATCGACTTTACTTCAAGACATGTCTTGTACGGTATAGCTTTACGTTATCCATAATTGTTTACAATATTAACTGAAAGCGACAAATGTACGCGGGTATTGTATACTTTTGGCAGGGACATTACATATGTACGAACTTTGCATATAAATTGTACAGCCAACGTACTGTGTATTGGTCGAATGTAAAGCGACGGTGTCGCCACCTGTGTTAATCAATAGAGCGCTTTGGCGTCTGTGCGCGGGAAAGGCCAGGCCGATTTGAAAGTTTCCTTCGCCTCAAACGTGTTATTAAATACACATTTTTTTCATTTATTTATTACAGTCTTAATCTTAAGATTTAGTAATCTTAAACTTAATCTTAAATCTTAAATTTAAAAGTAAGATTAAACTTAAGATCGTAGACTTATTCTTAAATGAGTAATACATATAATTGATCTATAAAGTGTATAAGACTTGGTGAACTAAATCATGGGGCTTATGACGTTTAAGTCGTCTGTTATCCAATTCCACATCTAAAAGTTGGATGGCTTCGACGTTGATGTAGTCTCTTCTCGTGCCGAGAAGCGCAGTCTTGTATTATCTCCTTTACATACTTCAAGTCTAGGTCTGCATGAAGGTCATCATTCCTCTGGCACCATCTTGCATTTGTCATTGCACGAATAATAAGATTTTGTACTCGCTGGATAATCTGTTGATTTGATGGTTTTGTACACCCCCAAAGTTCAGCACCATATGTCCAAATAGGCCTAATTACTGATATGTACAATAATCTCTTGTGGTACAAGGCCAACTGAGATTTTCATCCCATCAGCCAATACAAATCACGCAATTTCTGTTTGATTTGCTCTGCTTTCTTACATACATGATGCTTCCACGTAAGGCGTTCATCAAGATGCATTCCAAGATATTTAGCAGATTTACTCTGCGGAATTCGTTTGTTATTACGATACATCCCGTAACTTGGATCTATGTACCGCAATGAAAATGTCACTTGCGTAGACTTTAATTCGTTGACTTTAATTCTCCAGTCTTCTGTCCACTGTGTTATGTGATTTAATGGCGACTGAAGATTTCCTGTCGTTTCAGCTAGGGATTTACTTGCAGCCATTATCACAGTATCATCGGCAAATAAACTTTACAACTCTTATAAATATGATACTATAATCACTATGTTCAGTATAATAATCTGCCTTCCCTAGTTTCGTCAACTCTTTTTTTCGTTGACGCGTTTCGGAGAACCTCCAGCTTCAAAAACTATTTCTATACTCTCAGTATAATAACCTGCCTACCCAAGCTTCGTCAATTCTTCTTTCGTTGACGCATTTCGGATAACCTCCATCTTCAAAAACTATTTCTATACTCTCAGTATAATAATCTGCCTTTCATAGCTTCGTCAATACTTCTTTCGTTGACGCGTTTCGGAGAACCTCCATCTTCAAAAACTATTTCTATACTCTCAGTATAATAACCTGCCTACCCAAGCTTCGTCAATTCTTCTTTCGTTGACGCATTTCGGATAACCTCCATCTTCAAAAACTATTTCTATACTCTCAGTATAATAATCTGCCTTTCATAGCTTCGTCAATACTTCTTTCGTTGACGCGTTTCGGAGAACCTCCATCTTCAAAAACTATTTCTATACTCTCAGTATAATAATCTGCCTACCCAAGCTTCGTCAATTCTTCTTTCGTTGACGCATTTCGGATAACCTCCATCTTCAAAAACTATTTCTATACTCTCAGTATAATAATCTGCCTTTCATAGCTTCGTCAATACTTCTTTCGTTGACGCGTTTCGGAGAACCTCCAGCTTCAAAAACTATTTCTATACTCTCAGTATAATAACCTGCCTACCCAAGCTTCGTCAATTCTTCTTTCGTTGACGCATTTCGGATAACCTCCATCTTCAAAAACTATTTCTATACTCTCAGTATAATAATCTGCCTTTCATAGCTTCGTCAATACTTCTTTCATTGACGCGTTTCGGAGAACCTCCATCTTCAAAAACTATTTCTATACTCTCAGTATAATAATCTGCCTACCCTAGCTTCGTCAATTCTTCTTTCGTTGACGCATTTCGGAGAACCTCCATCTTCAAAAACTATTTCTATACTCTCAGTATAATTATCTGCCTTTCATAGCTTCGTCAATACTTCTTTCGTTGACGCGTTTCGGAGAACCTCCATCTTCAAAAACTATTTCTATACTCTCAGTATAATAATCTGCCTTCCCTAGCTTGGTCAATTCTTCTTTCGTTGACGCGTTTCGGAGAACCTCCATCTTCAAAAACTATTTCTATACTCTAGTAAGGGAGTATAGAAATAGTTTTTGAAGATGGAGGTTCTTCGAAACGCGTTAACGAAGGAAAAATTGACGAAGCTAGGGAAGGCAGATTATTATACTAAACATAGTGACAATAATCCTAGCAGAAAAGAAGAATATAAAAAGAATTGTTACTATAATGTTCATGTTCGCTTTTACTTCGATGATGGGTCTTGGTTTACTGTTTTCTTTTAAATTTGAATTTCGATTTAGACAACCGGAACTAAAATATAGTCCTACCCGATTATGACTTGTATAACAAGGCAACGTTTATATTTATACAGAGTGTTTCGAACAACTCGCCATACTTAAGTCGCTAAAATAATGAAAACAGTTTATAAAAACATAGATCTGAAATCGCCTGTTCAACAAATAACGGTTATAATCACAATCAGCATTAAAACTGTGCACACAATACCATTTTAAATTGCAGTCCAAATATGAAAGTGAACCCTGACCGCCGTCGAAATGAATTTCCTAACTACAGTCGATTTTGAAGGAATTCAAAAAGTTAATTTATGCAATTTTAAACGCTAAATACTGTAATCAAAATTTTCAAAAATATAAGGCCAAAAAGTTACGATGGTTTTTGTTTGTTGAAACTGTTGAACGAATTGGTTAACGAACTGGTCCAAGCTGCTAACAGAATCGATTTTCGTGCCAAGTTTGTATGCTAAAACACACGTGAATTATTTTTTTAACGAACACAATAATGGATCTAGAGGTCTGGATCGACGTTTGTTAGTGGGTCCCGGGTTTGGGGTCTTACTGTGATGGCTGCTCTGTAAGCTCATTTCGCACTTGAAATTCGCTAATAATAGATTAATTCCAAATTAATTTTTACTGAACCACAATTTTGCTTGTTTGTTTAATGTCCATTAAAAAATATGCAAGGAACAATGCGACGTGATTATCGTATATACAAACAGGAAATTCCTTTGGTACAGAAGAAAATCAAATTAATTTGATATGAACAGAATAAATATCAGACTAGTCAGCTTATTTTATACTTATGTACGTATACCTGAAACAGAAATTGTTTTTGTACGTGATAGGTTATTTTTTGTTTTCATCAGTTGTTTGTTATTATCTTTAAGAATTTTATGGTGTGCTAATAAATTAAAAAAAAAATATTTCAAGGACATATTTCGCAGATATTGTTCCAGCGCCTGCAATGTTCAGGTTATGCTATTTGTGTGTCATCTGCGTAGGCATGACCGTATCATTGAAGGCGCTGTCAATCTTGTAATCAAGTACAGTATATGTAATATTAATTGTTAACGCGGAATTGTTAAAATATTTTTTTTTTTAAACTCATGTTTTAAACATATAACTGTAAGAACGTCGTGCAAATGTATGCTCACATAACCCTTAAACTTACATTTATAATTTTCAGGTTATCACTAATCTACCGTAATAAAGTGAAATTTCTATGTTCACTATAATGATCTGCCTTCCGTCAGATTCCTTCGTCAATTCTACTTTCATTGACACGTTTCGGAGAACCTCCATCTTCAAAAACTATATCTATACTCTATAGTTATACATATAGTTAACTATATCTATAGTTTTAGAAGTATAGATGTAGTTTTTGAAGATGGAAGTTCTCCGAAACGCGTCAACGAAAGTAGAATTGACGAAACTATGGAAGGCAGGTCATACTGAACATAGTGATAATCTAGAAAAAAGAAGAAGAATATAAAAAGAAAGTAAAATTTGTTGAAACTGTATTTTTGGAATTCAAATTTTGTCAGCAAAACTGAAAGTTGTAATTTTTATAAATTGTAAATTCTTGAAATAATGTTGATTTTAGGTTAGAATATCTTTGCGTACGTTTTTTTATGAAGAATTTATAAACCCTGATAAATAAATTGTCCCCCAAACATTTTCTGTTAGCATGGGGGAAAAGACGCACATCGAAAAAATACTTTCTTTAGATTTTCATTTTTAATACCAATTTATTATCTTTACGAGTTTTATGGTGTTTTAATTAGAAATTATTGCAAGGAAATTATTTCGTAAAAGTTTCAGTGCCTGCAATTTTCCGATTATGCTATTTGTGAGTCACCTGCGTAGGTAGTACGGTATCATTGAAGGCGCTGTCAATGTAGTAATCGAGTACGGTACATGCCAGTATTAATAGTTAACTCGAAATTGTTAAAATGGCATTTTCTTCTAAAATTTCTCTGATGGCTTTTAAGCATATAGGCTAATCGTAAGAAAATCTTTAATTCTAGATCAGAAAAAATAAATGGTACTATAACAGTACATTGATTTCTTTGCATTCATTTAATTAAATAATAATAAATAAAATAAGGAAAAAATCGCGGCTGTGGTAATACCGAGACTTGGGATCTTAAAATGAGCATCGATCCTGATGTTTGGATCACTAATACATACGCGTATATTAGTACGTTCACGTTTGACCGATTTGATTCAAACTCGTAACAAAAATTAGTGGTAATAGCTTGGATATAAATTCGTTAACCAGCAAAATTCGTTTAACAGTTTCAAAATGGCGGACATTCACTTTAAAAATTCATAATTTTTTTGTCTTAAATGTTTTTGAAAAGATCTGATTTCTTACTGTAAAAATTAGCATGTTGATTTTTTTAAAATCCATTGAAATTGAGATATTTATTTTGATGTCGGTCAAGGTTCGTTTTCTATGCATTTTGAAATATTAAAGTGCTGATACGTGTAGATTTTTTAATGCTGTTTTGTACTAGTGAAATCATGAGTTTCAAAAAGAGGGTGAAATACAGAAAAACAAATTTACATTCGGAAATAGCCCAGTCAAGTATACTTCGTTCACAAGTAAGTACTCTTATAATGTATGCAACGAGGACGCGCTGATTCACTTTCAGTATCAAGTCGTGTCCGATGTTATCCGCTCCTGAACTCTGCCGACCTTTGCAAAGCTGCGTCTTATAATTTCTGAAAAGCTAATATAAAAGAAATAAATTGCATGACATTTTCAGAAACGTTAGTACACACGTCATTTCCTTTCGTCTGGATTACATTACGCGACGTAACTATAGCAACGGTTTTATAACCCCTCCCCTCCCCTCCCGCCCCGCTTCCTTAACGTCGGCCATTATTGTTTTAACAATCGATTTTAAGAACAATGTGAGCAATTAATGTCATTCCGTTTAATTTATGGAAAAGTGGAAAATATATTCCGGCAAGAGAAATCTGAGCAGAAAGCGGCGGGACGTGTCTGGTGCTTTGTACAAACTGTGCAGACCTAACCTGCAGAGCCACGTGCTTACTTCGTCCACACGTAAAAATATTACACATTACTTAAGTGCGGTTGTGTCCACAAATTGTTTTCGAAAGTTGCTGACAAAATCGACGCAATTTTTCAAAATCGTTTCATCGGAATTTGTTAAAATTTTGATAATTTATTAAGACGTGACGTAAGACGAAGCGAAAATTACAGTTCTTAATTAGTCTAAATCGAAAACCGAACAGTGGTCAGGGTTCATGTGTAGTTTTCTTTCAATTTACCCTTTAAAAGTAAATTTCTATTGGAAAATGTACTATTGGAGGAGCCATTATGGTAACCCCAACACCCGGAACCTTAAAATTAGCGCGATTCTGAATTAGCGCGATTCTGACTTATAGGTCACTTATTGAGGGTTCGATAATTTATATTTTCAGTCCGATTTGATTCAAACTTGGCGCGACAATCGATTGTGTTACGTTCGTTAACCAGCGAAATTTGTTTTAAAAATTACTTGTTTTAAAAATTACGAAAGCGTTTTGAAAATCCGATTTAACCGTCGTAATCTGCGCGAATTAACGTTTTTGTATTTCCAAAATACGTTTTGAAATTTAAAAAATTCCATTTGACGGCGGTCTGGGTTTGTTTTCGTATTTGCAGTGCATTTTGAAATGCTAAACGTATGCAAACTGTAATGCTGGTTGTTATAGTGCAATCAGAATTTCGTAAAATCGTATAAGAAGATAATTTCACGCCAGCGAGACAGCTGCGTACCGCGATTGTGTTTGTTTAAATTTTGCTACATTACGTAAGCCGTGAATGAACGAAATCTAATGAATCTGTTTCGAAAAAATAGGTCGATTTTTAATTTTTTTTTCGAATAAATCTCGAATCCGATATTCTTGAGTTATAGCGTCTCGTACATCTTGTGTATAGTCTACATTTGAGCAAAGTTTGTTAAGATTAGATTTTTTAAAATTTTGTTTTTTACCCAGTTTTTAACGTTTAAAAACAAGATGTATATGCAGAATTTTATCAAAATCGGTCGGTCAGTTTATTGTCCAGCGATGAGCACAAAATGAGTTTTCAAGGTCATCGGTTCTCATTTCGTGTCCCAGGTCTGAACGCTGTGTGATGCTAGTGATTGTAGCACATTTTCCATTCTACATTCGCCAACACTGCCCCAACATAACCACGTGATAGGCCGTCCTCACAACGACACAAGTCCGGTACAATTTGTTTTCTACCTGCAACACCTGCGGCTTGCGTGCAGCCTACCTGCAGGGACATATCCAGTCCTAAGCTCGGGTCATTAGCCTCCGGTTTAGGAATTTGGTCTTCCCTTTTTTTTACATTACGCGAACCTAACCCTACTTAATATAGCCTACTGTACATTTTTTCATGCGAATTTCCATTGGAGAATGAGCTATTTTGAGCGGTAATCACGGTAATACGTACACTCAGGAAATTGAAATGACCTCCGGCCCTGACCTCTACAACACTTTTTGACGGGGTCGTTAAAAGTGTGTGTGTGTGTGTGTGTGTGTGTGTGTGTGTGTGTGTGTGTGTGTGTGTGTGTGTGTGTGTGTGTGTGTGTGTGTGTGTGTGTGTGTGTGTGTGTGTGTGTGTGTGTGTGTGTGTGTGTGTGTGTGTGTGTGTGTGTGTGTGTGTGTGTGTGTGTGTGTGTGTGTGTGTGTGTGTGTGTGTGTGTGTGTGTGTGTGTGTGTGTGTGTGTGTGTGTGTGTGTGTGTGTGTGTGTGTGTGTGTGTGTGTGTGTGTGTGTGTGTGTGTGTGTGTGTGTGTGTGTGTGTGTGTGTGTGTGTGTGTGTGTGTGTGTGTGTGTGTGTGTGTGTGTGTGTGTGTGTGTGTGTGTGTGTGTGTGTGTGTGTGTGTGTGTGTGTGTGTGTGTGTGTGTGTGTGTGTGTGTGTGTGTGTGTGTGTGTGTGTGTGTGTGTGTGTGTGTGTGTGTGTGTGTGTGTGTGTGTGTGTGTGTGTGTGTGTGTGTGTGTGTGTGTGTGTGTGTGTGTGTGTGTGTGTGTGTGTGTGTGTGTGTGTGTGTGTGTGTGTGTGTGTGTGTGTGTGTGTGTGTGTGTGTGTGTGTGTGTGTGTGTGTGTGTGTGTGTGTGTGTGTGTGTGTGTGTGTGTGTGTGTGTGTGTGTGTGTGTGTGTGTGTGTGTGTGTGTGTGTGTGTGTGTGTGTGTGTGTGTGTGTGTGTGTGTGTGTGTGTGTGTGTGTGTGTGTGTGTGTGTGTGTGTGTGTGTGTGTGTGTGTGTGTGTGTGTGTGTGTGTGTGTGTGTGTGTGTGTGTGTGTGTGTGTGTGTGTGTGTGTGTGTGTGTGTGTGTGTGTGTGTGTGTGTGTGTGTGTGTGTGTGTGTGTGTGTGTGTGTGTGTGTGTGTGTGTGTGTGTGTGTGTGTGTGTGTGTGTGTGTGTGTGTGTGTGTGTGTGTGTGTGTGTGTGTGTGTGTGTGTGTGTGTGTGTGTGTGTGTGTGTGTGTGTGTGTGTGTGTGTGTGTGTGTGTGTGTGTGTGTGTGTGTGTGTGTGTGTGTGTGTGTGTGTGTGTGTGTGTGTGTGTGTGTGTGTGTGTGTGTGTGTGTGTGTGTGTGTGTGTGTGTGTGTGTGTGTGTGTGTGTGTGTGTGTGTGTGTGTGTGTGTGTGTGTGTGTGTGTGTGTGTGTGTGTGTGTGTGTGTGTGTGTGTGTGTGTGTGTGTGTGTGTGTGTGTGTGTGTGTGTGTGTGTGTGTGTGTGTGTGTGTGTGTGTGTGTGTGTGTGTGTGTGTGTGTGTGTGTGTGTGTGTGTGTGTGTGTGTGTGTGTGTGTGTGTGTGTGTGTGTGTGTGTGTGTGTGTGTGTGTGTGTGTGTGTGTGTGTGTTGATTCAAACTTGGAACAAAAATCTACTTTGCAAATAGCATGTGCAAGATCGTCAATCGGCAAAATTCGTTCAACTGTTTCAGAATGGCGGCCATTTCAATTCTTTAGAAAATACATAACGTTTTTATGTTAATGGTTTTTGAAAGATTTCACCAGAGCGATCGACGTTAAAAACTGTATAAATGAGCGTTACGGATTTTCAAAAACTTTTGAAATTAAGACATTTAATTTAGTAATTAAAAAATTACAGTGGAAGAACTGGCCGACAGAAGTGAAAATTTCAAAAATTGAAATAATATCAATTGTTGGTTTGCGTTGGTCTAAATATATTGCAGATCTTGTTGCTAAATTTAAATTATACACAACTGTTATTTAAGTGAATGAACACATCTATATTAAACGTATTATGTAATTTTAAACAAATAAATATGGAATGTAAAAAAAAAGTTGTCAGCAAAAGGTTTCGAACTCGCTTCCTTTTGTTTCGTAAACAGATATCATAGCACAGAGCCAGCTCACTGGTAGACTTAAATGAATTTCAACAGCAATAAGTTGTATAGCCTACTGCAAACATGTGTTTTTTGCACGATGTTAAGCGCTGTTGAGAATTTATATTTTTCTCCTCGTACGAAAAATTGTTTTCACTTAAAAAATGTCACACAACAATCCTGAATTTAGTCTTAAAAGTCATGAATATAAATTGTTAAACATTTTATGTGCAGGGGTATGCTAACTTGTCTGAGAATTAAGTAACGAATAAGTAAACAAAAGGGGAAACAAATGGGAAATACAAAACAGACGGCAAAGAAAATAAACATTAACAAAAGAAAAACAAGTGAACGAAACACGGAATTGTAAAAGAGATATCAGTAACGTTTTTAATGATAACAATGAACATTATGTAAATTAAAGCGAACAGATGATGCGTGTCATCCACCCACATTGAGAATGCGGTTAAAATATATTTACACATGGAATGTACTAATAATATTGTATGTGGAGTGGGCATTCCAGAAATTATCGTCACTTTTAAACCGATACAAAAAAAATGATAATTTTTAGTAGGGGCACAATAAAAAAATTGTAAAATTGTCTTCGTTTAAAAATTTAATCTACAAAATGAGTTGGCATTTTTGGCTCGCATATGATTTCACCGCGTAATAAGTCATACACTCCGCATACATTAATGTTTTTTGTTTTGTACTTCCATTGAAAATGAATCTGACGGCGTTCAGGGTTCATTTGCCTTTGTAATTTGAAAAAGCTACAGATTTAACACAAAAATTATACTTCATTTTAACACTAATTTCGATGTGAAATCGTGTGTAAGAGATCCACTTTGTGTGTGTGTGTGTGTGTGTGTGTGTGCGTGATCGCGCGCGCGCGCGCGGCGTGTGAAACATTCTGTCTTATTACTTCAGCCGGACAGCTAAGTTCGCGGAGGTTATTTAAATTTTAGCAGGAATTAATTTTCACGCATTTTGTTGACAAGTATAGGATTTTCTCAAAATTTACCTAACGGTTCTTTTAGAAATTCAGATGAAGCACAGTTTAAAATTGCCCCAAAGAAACACATTTGGGTCAGTAAAATAGCGAAAAATCTTAACAACTTTGAGAAATGTTACTCGAATTTAAACAGTTCTACGGATCGGTAATAAGTCTGTACGAAATCTGAAAAAAATCGGCACGGAGATAAATAGAGAGAAACAATGGGTCTGCCTCTGTTTCGGGATATTTTTTTTATTAGGCTACGGGAACCGCAATTTGTTTTAGTGATCGAGCGTGTGTTTTGTTTTTGTGTTACAACCCTTTTTTTTAAAACTGAGTACGCAAAGTGTGCCATATTTGTTCCCCGCCTTCCGCTCTTGTCCTCCACTGCACTAGTCCGGTCTTCTCGCTCTCTGTCTCCCTCCGTCGGATCAAATCTTCAAATTTAAAGCAACAAATGTACGATAAAAGGACAATTCGACCCAAATACCGAGGCCGTGTTTACATTGAGGTGGGTCAAAAGGGTTGACGGCCTGAATGGAGGGATTTGTTCGCCTGCCCGCAGGACTTGTGACCTGTTCCACCCGTTTAATCTCCGACCCGGTGAAGTTAGCCTGGCAGTTCGGTTTACAAATGACGTCAGTAAAATAGTGAGGAAGTTGTGTTTATGCAATACCTCGGAGGGGAGGGTTGTGACAGTTTAACTGCTAACTTGATAATATAACCAAACGTGATGATAATGAGTTGTTCGTATCCCTCAAATAGATAAGGATGTAATTATTAAATGAATTGCAATAATGTTATTTCAACATAGCCACCGGACCACATATTAAAATAGTTAGGATTGTGACATATTTTCTTCCGTCTTGTGTTTGGCCAAATCAAATTTTATCGTGTGTTTTCAGTGTTTTATTTAACTTTGTGACAACCTCGGCAGAAGGATTTGACATTTTGTATTACGGCCTGAAGATGAAACAGTAAGGTTGCGAAACCGCAGTAGCCTTTACGAGGCAATTGAAAAAATAGATCATAATCGTAATTAAATAAATAACGATTTATTTTATTAGCGGATTCCTATTGGGAAAATGAGCATCGATCCTAACCTCTGAATCACTTTTTGAGAGGTCGTTAAAATTTACGTGTTTGTGTTTTAGCACACTCACGTTCGCAGTTGTGGTCCGATTTCATTGAAACGTGGAACGAAAATCGAATATCATAGGAACGTGAAATGGAGCGTTAACCAGCAAAATTCGTTAAACAGTTTCAGAATGGCGGACATTTCAAATCTTTGAAAATTCATTGTTACACTTTTTTTAAATATCTATTTTGACCTTCGTAAAAACTGCATAAAGTAGCGCTTCGAATTCACAAAATATTTTGAAAATAAGAAATTTAATTTGACGGCGGTCAGGGTTCATTTTCGTGTTTCAGTGCATTTTAAAAGTTTAAAATACCAGTGCAGATTTTAATGCTGGTTGTAACGGTGAAATCAGATTTTCAAAAAAAGGGGGGGATGAAGAAAAATACATTTAGAAATTCGCTTCCTTCACGTCAGCGAGACGGCTGCGATTATTTCTTGTTACAATGAATGTAAACAAAGGCAGTAAACAACATCAGTTTAAATCATTTATCATCGAAAGAACAGCTGTGGTACTAGATCAGCTGCTTAGTTGTTTTAGCTCCTCCGAACGTAACAGTGTTTTTGTGTTTTTATATTTATAAGTATTAATGTGATTTTGTTTGCAATGTGGTGATTTTTATAAGTCTATTAGTTTTTGAGTTCGAAGGTCCTTTTTTGGTTAAAAATCCTAAACGATTTACAAAAACATAATTTTCTAAAAATTGTAATGCTCAGCTGTAGTATACAAACAAAAATCCGGTTTGATATCGATTAACAAAAAAAGATATATTAAAAAAAATCTTACTCGATTTCAGTCGTACATGAAAATTCAAAAATTTTCAAAAGTCATTGTTGAAAATTTTAAAAATTGTCACGGACTACACAGAGAAATGCAAAATGATAATACAGTTAGGCTAGTTCACTGCCGAGCCAAATCCGTCGAAGAGTCCACAATACGTAGTTATCTCGCTGACGTGATGGAAGCGAATTTTCAAAAGTATTTTCCTTACCTTTTTTTTTAAATTCCTGTTTCACTGTCATATTATGAGCATTTTAATCTTCATATATTATTGTTTTAAACTTTTTATTGAAATTACAAAAATGAACCCTGACCGCCGATAATTTTTTTTGTGATTTTGAAAACTCATGTAATTTATGCAGTTTTTAACGCTGGTTGCGATGGTGAAATCCGATTTTCAAAAAAACATCAGACAAAGTTACGTAGTTCTTAAAGGTTAAAAATATCCGCCATTTTGAAACTGTTTAGCGAACTTTTCCGAGCTATTACTAGAATCGATTTTTTTTTGTTTCGACCAAGTTTGAATCAAATCGGACTAAAATTTTTAACGTTAATTGTTAAATCACACAAAAATTGTAACAATCCATCAAAATGTGACCTAGAGTTCAGGATCGGCGGACATTTCAAGGTATCTGGTCTGGCCCTTACCATGATGACCCAGACTCAGTAGCATGATGATAAATGCTTCAGTAGCTCACTTTCCGGTAAAAATTAGGTAATGAATCATCCGTTTTATCAAAAAGAGTTTTAAAAATCAACTTTTACTATTGCAATTAGCGTCAAAATTTCATTAAACATGTAAAATACTGGTGTATGCAGATTGTAACTCAATTTACTAAGGCGAATCTATACTTTCAGATGGATATGAACTTACATAGGTATGAATTCTACGGAGGTCAAGGTTCTTTTTTATTTCTACTGCGCAATGATTATATGCGAGGAAATTTGTTCTTCGTTACGTTGATCTTGACATATTGACTGTTGATTTTGCCGTAGCTTCGGACACATAACCTGATTATTTTGTTTTTCAATTTGAAGTACGGAAGTGCACTTAGCCAAGCGGGTTCGCGTGCCCGTCTAATCAATACAACTGAGTAATGAGACGGTCGAGGGCTTCAACTTTTTAGCACGCACATCCCCTACTCCTCCTCCTCCTCCCTCGAACCTCCCGGTAGTTCCTGCCACGGTCCTTTGATCACTGGAAACGCTCGGTTACTGAACAGACAAATTTGAAAACGCCATTGTTTAATGTATGTACGAGTACTTGTTTTTGAAACAATACTATTTTAAAACTATTGGTTTTAAAAGATATTGGTTACAAAAACTGTTGGTTTTTTAAAATATTTTAAAAGCTGTTGGTTACAAGTCTAATGTTCATTAGAAACGGTAAGTGTAAGGCGCACCAATACACTTAAGCGCACGAATTACGTTTCATCCGTCACGCTCATTCGGGTATTTTCTTAAGAGAAATGTAGTCGAGCGAGGAGACAGGGCCATAAGAGATATTTTGTAGATATGTATATATATATATATATATATATATATATATATATATATATATATATATATATATCGACAAATCTAGAGCTATTTATCCATATATAAAAGGACAAATCTGGAGTTATTTATCCATGTATAAAACAACAAATCTGTAGGTATTTATCCATATATAAAAAAACAAATCTCGAGCTATATATCCATATATAAAACAACAAATCTTTAGGTATTTATCCGTATATTAAACAAATCTCGAGCTATTCATATATAAAACGACAAATATCGAACTATTTATCCATATATAAAACACAAATCTGTAGGTATTTATCCATATATAAAAAAACAAATCTCGAGCTATATATCCATATATAAAACAACAAATCTTTAGGTATTTATCCGTATATTAAACAAATCTCGAGCTATTCATATGTAAAACGACAAATATCGAGCTATTTATCCATATATAAAACAACAAATCTGTAGGTATTTATCCATATATAAAAAAACAAATCTCGAGCTATATATCCATATATAAAACAACAAATCTTTAGGTATTTATCCGTATATTAAACAAATCTCGAGCTATTCATATGTAAAACGACAAATATCGAGCTATTTATCCATATATAAAACGCAAATCTGTAGGTATTTATACATATATATATATATAACAACAAATCTCGAGCTATATATCCATACATAAAACAACAAATCTTTAGATATTTATCCGTATATTAAACAAATCTCGAGCTATTCATATGTAAAACGACAAATATCGAGCTATTTATCCATATATAAAACGCAAATCTGTAGGTATTTATCCATATATATACATATAACATATATATGTTATATATATATATATAACAACAAATCTCGAGCTATATATCCATACATAAAACAACAAATCTTTAGATATTTATCCGTATATTAAACAAATCTCGAGCTATTCATATATAAAACGACAAATATCGAGCTATTTATCCATATATAAAACGCAAATCTGTAGGTATTTATCCATATATATATAACAACAAATCTCGAGCTATTTATCCATATATATAACAACAAATCTCGAGCTATTTATCCATATATAAAACACAAATCTGTAGGTATTTATCCACATATAAAGCAACAAATCTCGAGCTATTTATCCATATATAAAACAAAAAATCTGTAGGAATTTATCCATATATAAAACGAAAAATCTGAAGCTATTTATCTATATATTATTTGACAAATTTTGTAGATACTTATCCTTTTTGTAAACTAAACCGTTTCAGTGCTAATTCAGCTGTAAAAATTCATGGCTGCCATCTTGAAACGGTATGAGATTAAATGTTTATTTTGTGTGCAATATTAGGTCTAACCAGTGGTAATATTCATAGAAAAATTTAATTTCATTGTCTAAATCTGCTTGTGACGTATTAATACTTTTATATAAAACAACAAAAACTATATTTTGACAGGAAATGGAGCATTATAGGAACATAACTTTGACATGAACCTTTTGCGTGTGGAATCTCATCCTAAATTTCTTAGGTTTTTTTTGTGACTATATATATATATATATATATATATATATATATATATATATATATATATATATATATCTTGTTAGATAATTGCTACGAATCTATGATTTGGTTAACGAGTTGTCCTTCATCTAACGTAAACAAAAGACAGTGCATATCAACATATTGGTTTGGAAGTAAATCGTGTTAAATGTTAGGGCAGATAGTTGCCAAGGTAAATAATAAATATATTTTGCAATCATAAACACTCTTTTATTATTGCTTTACAAAAGAAAGCAACATAGTGTAAATAGATCAAGATCCGAAATGAAGTTGGTTGGTTTGCAGGATTCCGCAGTCCTCGTAATTCCAAATTTTTTTCCAGCAGGTTTCTTCAGCGCTCTGTCTTTCTACGGCCCTCCTCACACTCCTCTTTGCCGTTTCAATTGATTTCTCTTAATAAAAAAACTGAAGTTAAGTTAAATTAATAAACACAGTAATGTGTAGCAACTCAACATTGTGTCTTGTGTTGACATCTCTGAGGTTGAAAGAATGTCCTACGTATAAATTATTTTTAATTGAACCGTATGTATGTAGTGATCTAGAGATTAAGATTGTCTCTCCAGTTCTAAAAAATTACTATAGTAATCACTACAATAACTGATTTTCAATTGGAAACTCGCTAAATAATGAATTTCTTTTAATTTCAAATTAAAAATTAAAAAAATAAATTATTTGTTTAGTTTGAATACTGATTATGTTACCAGTCATGTTGGAAACACGCTTCCAAAATATCCTAGCAATGAATATAAACGGACTAGAAGTACCATTATAAAAAGCGTCTCGAAATTAGCGGCTAAAGTCCAAATAGTTTGATTATCTGCCGCTACGAACGCTGCAAGCTGCAAGGCCAGGGGTGGAGGCGTTCGAGAAAATAAACAGCACTATTTAACTGTAGTTTTACTGTGACGCAAGGTGCCACCAGCACCGAGCTTCACAAAACTGTCATAAGAGTTATCATTCTAATACAAATACCAGGGTTATAAATAAAAGACATAGTAAAAAATGTTTAAATGCTTACATTAAATTTTAAAAGGTATTTACAATGTATAGCCATTATGAGACCTACGTATTGTGTGTGTGTGTGTGTGTGTGTGTGTGTGTGTGTGTGTGTGTGTGTGTGTGTGTGTGTGCGCGCGCGCGCGCGCGTGCGCGTGCTTGCGTGCAGTTAGCCCTTTTAGATTTCTGTACTTTCTGCATCGTATTTTTGTGAAGTAATCATGAATAGTGTTCGCGTGCTTAAAGGCTTTACTTCAGCTCTGTTCAAATAATTCACTTCTACGCGATAAAATCAGAGCTATGTTTTTGCTTATAGCAAAGGATTATTTCTGTTTGTCATATTACCGCAGACTATACTGTGCGTCAGCTGTGTGCTAGGCTACGCGAGTTTTTAAGCATTCACACTGTGAGGCTTCAGCCGTACTAATCCTCAGGTTCAAGCGGCAAGCACGAGCGTGTGCGTGTGAAAGCGTGTATTGGATTTGTACGCCTAAGCTTTCCTGTACGACGGAATCAGGAGTTGGCGTAAAGGGGATGTTTTTAAAGGGCGACGGTGGCTCTTTCTAAAAACCTTTTCCAGTAGAACGTTTTTTTTACCCCAAAAGCATAATATTTCTTAATTCTCCAAAATTTCTCGAATGATTACAGTGGCAAGTAATATTTGCGGTACGCAGCTGTCTTGCTGACGTGATGGAAGCGAATTGCCGAAAGTAATTTTTCTAGCTCGCTTTCGAAATTCTAATTCACAACATTAAAATCTGCATAGATTAGCATTTGTAACTTTCAAATTGTACTGATAGTACAAAATGAATGATGACCGCCGTCAAATTATATTTCATAATTTTGTTTAGAGCATGCGCGCACATACTCGTAAATAGAAAGTGGGCTGACTTTAGCTGACGTAGATCGACACCTGCCATTAACGCACATTAGCCCTGCTGGTTACGACCATTAAAGTTATATATATATATATATATATATATATATATATATATATATATATATATAAATTTTAACAGTCTCCAAAAAATAACCTAGAGGATCGGCGCGTATTTATTCCAAGATGTCGGATCTGGGTTTTACCATAATCCATAATGGCCGCTTCCAAAAGCTCAACGGGAACTAAGTGCTAAATTTCATCAGCATCGTCAGTTTGTGTAGTCTTTAACGATATGTATAGCGACACAATCACATACGTATGTGTATCAACAAATCGGAACAGGACTTGTTTTGATGCATCATTTGTGAACCTATTTACAGTGAACAGTTTTTCTAATTGTTTTTCTTTTTTGGGTACCTTTCTCTTAAAAATATACCTTTATCGATCTATTTTTCATATAATTTGGATAAAGAACTTTTAATACGAATTTATTTACGTGAAATCATAGTGAAATCAAGCATTAATCATAAAATAATTATAGCGATAAAAATAATGCAATAAATTGAGTTTTATAAATAACATGACGTCAGTGTTTTGACATAATACGGATAACATACTGTATTACTCTTATTTAAATCGTGGTTATTTACTGTGAATATATTACTGTATTGCGTAGTTAATTTTACAAATAAATTTCAAAAACTGCTTTCAAATTTAGTAAAATACAGTAAAAACATTTACAGTATTTTTCTTTTTTTTTACTTTTAAACATGCATATTTGTGTAATATATTTTGTTACAAATTTTACAGTATTTTTATATGTAACAAAAGTGGCAGAAAATGATTGTGTGCTTATTGAACGCCTTCAATAAACGTGTTATGCAATAAGCGAGACAGACTTGTCCCGCGTTGATGTTCGAGAAATTGAAGGCGCTGTGTAAGAGGTCTGGAGAATATAGGCCTACTTCTACTGATATTGTACAAGGTACAAAGCATTACTGAACTACATTATTTTACTGTTAACTACGATATTTACAAACATTTAAAAAAAGTGTTTTCGTCAATAATGTGGTATAATAATTGTTTTTAGCAAATTTAAAAATGGAAGTTCATTTTTCAGCGGTAATTTTATAATAAAAAAAATAAATAAATGTGATTTTTTTTATTTAATTTATTGAATATATGAAATTTTGTTAAAGGTATACAATGATTAAAATTTTTCTTACTATTATTATTTTCGAAAAACATGAGTAAAACGCACAATTCAGCTTATCTGCTAACATACCTAATGGTTACAGTTATACATATACAAATTTTTTTAAATTTAAATAAATTCTTTTAATTTTTCTGGAACCTTTTGTGTTTATAATTTCATAACGTATTTAATTTCACTTAAATTTGATTGGTTACACTAGCGAAAGGTGTAATTCACTATTCACTAAGTCCGTATTTCGCACATACACTTCCAGAAGATGCCGAAAGAAGACGATCATGTGACAGTGCGCTAGTTAAGCCCTTGATGACCACACTAGATTCTTGATAACACTTTAAACATTAGGCTGTTTGTCAGCCAAAGCACTTGGCTTTATATAAAAACAAAAAGCTACTCAGGCATAGTTAGGACACTCGCGATCTTGCCGCAGCGGCTTCCATGTCGCGTCGCTCCCACTTGTAGCTTCGCCTCCGGGTTGCGAACGTATCGTCTTCTCGCTGACCGATCAGAGCAAAAGAATTCAAATTTATAATATACTACCCTTAAATATTACCCTTTAAAATATTAACGTTCCAAGTTTTATTGCAGTTCTTGGGCCTTCCAGGCGGCGGTCACTTTGGGTTCGGTCACGCACAAACATTCCTGAACTTAACTTCAGTCGAATTCTCAGTTAACATCTGGAAAGCCGTAAAACACCTGCCTACCATCTGGGTTTTTCCAAATTGTTCTTAAATATTTAAAAGTTAAAAAGTAGTTCCTAGATATGTAAAGCTAGTTATGTGTAAAAACACGTGCGCGCGCGCGCGCGCGTGATGTGTTTGCGTTTTAGTATTGTGTTCTAGTGTTCGAAGTTTTTGTTCCGATGGGAATCAAACGTGACTTAAAAATCGATTTTGTAATTCCCCACACAGAATACACAGTAAAAACCTTATACAAATGGCGCCACTCCGCATGTCAAATAAATAAATAACATTTGTATCTTACTCTTGTTTTGAAATTTTTATTGTACTATCGTAATCAGCGTTAAAGTCTGTATGAAATTTAATTTTAAAATTAAAATTGGTTATTCAAGTGGATTTCAACGCTGCGTATGATGGTAACGATAGATTTTTCAAAAACGGTTTTGTTACTTGAAGTGATGTAAGTTCGCTGCATACACGCCAGCGATTATTTTTCAACAGTACCTAACGCTGAACGTTTTGAGGCAGTACTGATAACACGTGCTCAAGGAAGTGCAGGTGAAACGGACTGAGTGCTTATTAATGTTTTTGTAACGGCTAGTATAACAAGGTCCTTGAGGAATTCCTACAGCCATGTATTACTTCAGCTCATTTAAAATAAAAATTATTATATCCGTGAAGTCGATTCCCTCGCACGTGCGCCTTAAGTACAGGCCCGAACAATACTCGAGTGTACTGCGGGCTGAAGGAAATCTGTATTTTTGTAATTTCACAAAAAAAAGACTTATGAAAGAAAATATTTGAAATTTATGAATAAATAGTGTTGATATGACGAACTGCACATGAAATCTAAATTTCGTAAAATGGTACAATCGTACAGTCTCCTGGGATTATTTTTAACTAAGGATACCTCGGTTAAAATCCGAAGATCGGTCTCAGTCATTTCTACATTACTTTGTTTTAAATAAATAATTCTAAAAATAACATTTTCAAAATTTCTTATTGTTATTTGTTTATTTAAAGTTTATAAACTTCCAAGGTCATTAGCGTATTACATTATTTTCTTCATAGGAATAAATATTGGATTAGGCACAGCTACAATGTAGTCTTACAAGATATTTCTCTCAATTATTTTTAGTAATGATTTTCAATCTATTTCTTGTCTGTTTTCCTTATAATCCAGTCTGACAAAAAGTTCATTGGGCTAAAATATTAAAATATATTTTGGTCGAATGAACTTCCGGTTGTTTGATCTTTTGGTCGTATGATCTTGTCTGTTAAAAATACGCTTCATAAGACCAAAAGTACCACCTTGCCTACTAATGAAGGTTGTTTGATCTTTTGGTCACATGAGCTCTTCTCAACACAAAACACTTTTAAAAATTCTGTATTTTATAATTCTTTTCAGAAATCTACAGCTTTTAAGAATTTTACTTGTCCATTATCCGTTTAATAATTGTACTAGAAACAGTGTTTTCGAAAATGAATGTTGTATATTACGTCACATACCTCAGCTACTGTAGTACAGGCCGCCTCGGTGGCCTAGTTGATAGCGTACTACTCTTTCATCCCGAGGACCCGGGTTTGATTCCCGGCCAGGGCTTGGCATTTTCATACGCTATAAATCACCCCATCGTCTGCATTAGCCCAAGTGTGCACAATAGTCGGACTTAAAAAAAAAACAAACTACTGTAGTACATAACTGGAAACTGTTTTATTCGTCAGGTAATAAACGAACATTAAGAACCATCAAGTCTACCCTAATTTGTTTCTATTATTTCAGTGTGGTTTTGTTGACTTGTTTAACCAGAAAGTAGGGTGGAATATTTTACTGACAGTAGCTCAAGTGCTAAGCGTTTCCAATCCGTATGTTTATGAATTTTATACCCCGCAGGGGGGTGCAGACTAGCTCCACCTATTGAGAGGATTTAGACGTCCCTCGCGGTACCCGAGTTTAACACTCACACAACACTACATTTACGACTTTAACACTTTACACTCACACTTGCATTTAGGGAGGCGATAATAGCCTCAATATGCTTTTCGCCTTAAAAAAAAAATTATATATATATATATATAAATTTTATTTTTACGAGTAAAGCAAGTCCTGAAAATGTCTTTCATTTTGTTACGCCCTTTGTATAAATGTTTTAATGACCATTCAAAAAATTATTCATAGTTCAGGATCGGCGCTGTTCCGGTCTGGGCTGCTCTAATAGCTTCCAAAATTGCTAGCAGAAAATTTACCCTATAATTTACTGCCTTAAACGATTTTGAAAATATGATTTCACCGTGGTGAAACTTTGAAAAATTATAAGTTACATTTAAATCTGAAAAGTGTATTTAGAATGCATTTTAAGGCGGCTAGTTAGTTTGTTACTTATACATTTGAAACTTTAAAACACTAATATATGCCAGTTTCAAAACGCGGTCTGCGCTAGTAAAGTTAGAGTTTTTAAAAGGTTAAAGTAAAAAACATTGTAAAGGTACGTTGTAACGTTACTTTTAGAAATTTATTTTTAAATATGTTCAGCTGAGTTGAATTTTTACAAATATACAAGATCAAAAACAATATAAAATAAAAATATTATTTGAAACGTTATTTTACTTAAGAAATAATCAGTATTGTATTTAGCTTATCAGTAACGGGAAGCAGTTTCACGAATTAGCGGGTACCTGTTATTTTTCACTGCTATTTAAAGTAGCATTACTAGATTTGTTTGTTGTTTAACGTTCGTACTTCATGCCAAGATTGATTGACAACGAGGGTTAAGCAACTGCGTCTCTAACCCGCGTTTTTGAAGTGCGCAGTTCAGACTGACCGGTGCCTTAACCACATCGACCACCTAGCCTTGTATTAGTAGATAGCAACTGCCAAATACAAATCACAGTTTTACCAATCAATCGAGACAATGTTTTCTTTGATGAGATTTCCAAGTTCACATCGAGCGGTTCGGGTAAACAAAGTCTGCAACTTGTTCACAAAGTCCTCGATTGTGTACGACTTTGTCTAACAGAAGGCTGTAAGGAAGCTTATAAAATAAACGTACAATGTCCGCGTTGATTTTATACCGCAAACGTCGGCCACTGCCTTCTGTAAACATAGCCGTCATAGACTGAGTACATAATCAATAAACATCCACAAACACAGTACTGTGTCATGTAGCATGTGTAATACAAGCAGTTTATTTGTATTCGTTACATCGGATAAACATTGCTACTACGATAATGACTGCATGCCGGACTCTGACAAAATGGCGGTCGTTTGAAACCTTAAAAATGTATAAAGTACGGTTGTTTTTTAAAACCCTATTTCACCGTCGTAATCAGCGTTAAAATCTACATATATTAGTGTTTTAAATTTTCAAAATATTGTTGAAAATTCTAAAGTGAATTTTTGACGGCGGTCAGGGTTATAAAAAAAGTCAGTGTATTTTGATAATTTATACAGATCTGATTAAAATTTGGGTAGGTTCGTTTATTTAGTTTATACGGATGTAAGCTGCTTGAGTGATTATTATGTTTGGTTTAGCAGCATTGCGGTAGGTTACGCTTTAACTGTTTCTTCAATTTATTCACATTATAAATACAAACTTTGATATTAACAGAATCTTTGTAATTTTACAGATTCTTTTTTTAAAAAAATGCTGTAAATAACAATTCTGAAGTTATACAATTACTGTATATTTACCGTATTTTTTAATAAGGTGTAAATGGAATATGTTTGAGATATGGAAGAATGGTTCGACTTTAACAATCCGAATAATTAGAATAGATAAGATAACCGGTGAAATATACGAACCAATAATTGTGCCACGTTTCGTTGCTTGTTTAAACTGAAAATCGTACAAAATGATCGCGTATACCTTCACACGTGATGCGCTCCCCCACCAAAAAAACTAGTTCTGAAACTATATCGACTAACTTCTCGAAACCAGTTTATCGGATTTTGTTCAAAATCTAATCGTATTAGAATAACCAGAAGTCAGATCAATATAGTAAATTTTAAGTAAAAGAAATTTATGGTGCAATAGAAAAATCGAAAAAAACAAGTATACCCTGACTGCAATAGTGGTTTTGTTTTTTGATTTCAGCTTCTCTCGAACGGTCGGCCTGAACTCTTCATTTCAAATATAACACTATACTGACGAAATAAAAACTTATTTCGAGAAATCAGGTTGTAGTTCCGGTTTTCGGTCGATAGCTTTGTCCAGCAAGTCTTCTTGAAGATCAAAACGTGCGTGAATATGTTTTGTTTGGGTATAAGGACTACGTCTGGGTCAAAATTTACAAAAATCGTGTTAGCATATTTTGAGAATTTCGGGGTTTTTACTGAATTTCCATTGGAAAATTGAACAGTCATTATGGTAAGAGACCCAGACCCGTGACGTTGAAATGAGCGTTGATTCTAACCTCTGGATCACTTACTGGGGGATATTGAATTTTTTTAATAATTTTGTGTGTGTGTGTGAGAATTAAAATTTTCACAAAAATTTGGTAATAGCTTGGAAAGTTCTTTGACCAGTAAAATTCATTAAACGGTTTCAAAATGGAGGCCGTTTTAAATTTTTGAAAATTCGTAGCTTTTTTGTCTTGGGTATTTTAGGAAATCCGATTTCACTATCGTAACCAGCGTTAAAATCTTCATAAATTGGCATTTTCAATTTTCAAAATCCGTTGAAATTATACATTTTAATTTGACGGCGGTCAGGTTTCACTTTCGGATTTTCAATGCAGTTTGACAGTTTAAAGTGTTAGTATAAGCAGGTTTTAATGCCTTTTTTGAATGGGTAAGATAGATAATATACTTTCCCGCAGGGGGGTGCAGACTAGCTGCACCTATTGAGAGGATTTAGACGTCCCTCGCGGTACCCGAGTCTGACACACACTTACACTTAGAGAGGCGATAATGGCCTAAATTTGCTTTTCGCCTTAAAATAAAATAAACAAAAATAAAAGAAAGAAAATTTACTTAATTTAATTAAGCTACTTATGTTATTTGATTTGCTAGTATTTTAGGTAAGTCGATTTAGACTTTCTTCAAAGAATATTGGTAAACAAGTGAAACTACGAAGCAAGAATTAAAGAAAGAAAAACTCGAAAAGAGAAACAAAGTTTTAAATTTTTATGACTAAAACTACTAGGAAAAAAACTAAATTTATTTTGGAAGAAATAAAAACTACTGAAGAAATATTTTAGAACGTAATATGAAACTGGATACGTATTTAAATTTTTAGTTACCAACAGCAGATCGTTTTAAAATGGCGCCAACTTTGCGTGCTTACAAAAACCTTGACGGAACCTTGATGGATTTTTATCTTCGGCTGAATGTCGATACAGCGAATAGTAGCAAAGCCGGACCGAATGTTTTCAGTGCGGGTAATAGCCAGCCCTGCGTAGAAGAGTGGGGCCATTGGAGGGGAGTGGGGAGCCGGGGAAAAATTTCTCGGATATCTCGGTTGAAGGCGACGTACGTTCAGTGCTGGCAAAAAAACATTGAAAACAATCGATTATTTATTAAGTACGAATTAGTGAAACGTTTTTAATATCGATATTGTTCTCGTGTGCGTTATTACAGTTTTTATTATCGACCGATTATTGTTGTTTTTATCTGCGTTTGTTGTGCTGAAGGTTGCCTGCACTGGGAGTTGTAAAACAACATAACCTACATTTAGTTTCGGTCTGGAAATATTTTGTGGGAACTAAATACAGTAAAGTGTGTTGCTAGAGAACGGACTGTTTTTTGTGAAAGTAATTGCACGTGCTAATCCGGTGAGGTTGGTTATTGTTCAGTGGGCAGTGCGATTTTTGTAAAAGTGTTTCTGTTGTTGCCACTGTGTTGTGTATTTTAAATTTTATATTTGGAGCTCGTTATGGATTTTAAAGTTTCGTTTTAGGTAAGGTAAAACATAAAATTTCGTTCCTCATAATTCTAAGAACAAAGTAATTATTTTTCCCTGGAAGCACAGTACAGTTATTCTATAGTTAACATATTTTAAGAAATCTTGTTCAGTATGTGGGTACACGTTAATAAAAATTCATTGTACCCATTAGTAAGAATTGTATTTTTAAGTTTTAAAAACAAATTTTTATTTATAAAATAAACAATTGAAATTATTTAAAAAAAATAATAATTATTAATAATTAATCAATTCTTAACATTTTTGTATTTACTGCTTACTATCATTTAAACTTAAATTCAACGAATTACAAATAATTATATATATATTATTTCTTTCATTAATATATATAAAACCAATTGATTTAATCTAAATGATTTACATTTTATTTACAAATATACAAAGAGAACTGTAGTGTATTGTACAAGTGCAAAACCTAAACTGTTTATCGAAACAAAACTTGAACAGAATATCGAACTAGTCAACTTACCGTGGTGTACGTTTCGCTAACACAAGCTACCATCTTCAGGGTGATACCAAACAGAAATAACATTCTTATTTGTACCTCTAAAGATGGCAGTTGTGATGCCGAAACGTGCATCAAGGTAAAGTAATTTGACTAGTTTGGAATTTATTTTGTTCATACAAAATTTGTTTCTTTTCGTTTCGTAAATAAATGTTTCCCATTTTATATTAGTGTTTTTTTTTACTGGCACTGTTCCTCGAATACTTAAGCTGATTTGTCACGTAAATAATTAACTTATAAGAAGCTAGATGGGGACTTAACTAAGTGTACTTTAGATATGTCCTTGTAGTGTTTTTACATAGATAAATGTCACTTCCTGGAAAGCCGTTTCTGTAATAAGAAAACGCATACGCTCAGTATTAGAGGATATTTTAATTTTAAATTCTGCATTTTACTTTTCATTGGCGAATTCCCATCGGAAAAATGAGCTATTTGACAGGGCATCATGGTAAGACCCAGATCCGGGACCGTGTAATGAGCATCGGTCCTAACCTCTGGATCAATTTTTTTAGTGAGTGTTAAAATTTTTATAGTGTGTGTGTGTGTGTGTGTGTGTGTGTGTGTGTGTGTGTGTGTGTGTGTGTGTGTTCGCACGCTCGTGTTCGCGGTTGTGGTCCGATTTTATTGAAACTTGGCCACAGAAAATCGATTATCGCAATAACCTTGGCAAATTCCGTAATTTCACCGTCGTAATTATCGTTTAAAAACTGTATAAATTAGCATTATGAGTTCTCAAAATACTGTGAAAACAATTTTTACAGCGGTCAGGGTTCATTTTCGTATTTTCAATGTAATTTGATAGTTTAAAATCCTAATAAATATTGGCTTTTAATGCTGGTTGTGTTGGTAAATCAGAACTTAAAAAGAAAAAAAAGTGACAGTCGCATGACTGTCGACAGAAGTGACTACTTCTTATCACGGGTTATGGCTATATATTTTACACCACAAAATAAAATTTATAGTCGATTTTCAAAATCATGTTCATTTAAGTTTAATATATTTCTAAGTACAATATTATGTGATTTTATGGTTTTTTGCCAAGACATAGATTTTTGCTACTCGACACTAGAATAGGCTATAACTGACCATGGGAGAAGCATGGAGTCCCAAATGTATTCCTGCTACTCTTAATATCTGACCCTGTGACTTATTAATTGTCATTGTAAATGCCAACTTCAATGGAAACTGCAATATTTTAATTTGAAAAGGCAGGTTGTTTGGGATTATAAGATTGTTTCAATTAAAATCATTGCAAATGTAAGCTTATAAACAATAATTTTATAATAAATAATAACAGGGATTCAGATTTTTAAAACGGGAATACATCTATGGCCATCTCAGGCACCTAAACCATGTTCATTTTAAATTTCATCTCAATCGGTCCAGTAGTTAATGTGTGATTGAATAACAAACAAAAACACCCATATAAACTTTCAAATTTAAAATATTATATTAAGAAGTATAAAGTATTATTAAAACGTCACTGTTGTAGCCTACAGTTAACACATATCACAAAACGGAATACTAAATAATTCAGTTGCACTGGGTAAGTAGTATAATGGCATATAAATATTTATTATTCACACGTAGCAATATATAATAACGTATAAAACGTCACTGTTACACAGTTAACATTTGGCAAAACTAAAAACTAAATAAAGTTGGACTGGGTAAGTAGTATAATGGCGTGTTAAAATAATTTAAATATTTTTTTATTCACACCTACCAATATATAATAAACGTATAAAACATCACTGTTACACAGTTAACATTTGACACAAAACTAAATAATTAAGTTGGACTGGGTAAGTAATATAATGGCGCGAACATACAAGTTTTCACTTCAGAAATACATTTTAAAACAAAAATATATATAATGCGTGACGGCAAACTGAATTTTTTCCCGTGCAAAACATACATCCATACCCCGCCATAAGAAGTAGTATATAAGTATATGTTATAAATATAAGAGCGTGATGCGTGACGTCAAATTGAATTTTTCCCGTGCAAAACATATATCCATATCCCGCCATAAGAAGTAGTATATAAGTATATGTTATAAATATAAGAGCGTGATGCGTGACGGCAAACTGAATTTTTTTCCCGTGCAAAACATATATCCATACCCCGCCATAACAAGTAGTATATAAGTATATGTTATAAATATAAGAGCGTGATGCGTGACGTCAAATTGAATTTTTCCCGTGCAAAACATATATCCATATCCCGCCATAAGAAGTAGTATATAAGTATATGTTATAAATATAAGAGCGTGATGCGTGACGGCAAACTGAATTTTTCCCGTACAAAACATATATCCATACCCCGCCATAAGAAGTAGTATATAAGTATATGTTATAAATATAAGAGCGTGATGCGTGACGGCAAACTGAATTTTTCCCGTACAAAACATATATCCATACCCCGCCATAAGAAGTAGTATATAAGTATATGTTATAAATATAAGAGCGTGATGCGTGACGGCAAACTGAATTTTTCCCGTACAAAACATATATCCATACCCCGCCATAAGAAGTAGTATATAAGTATATGTTATAAATATAAGAGCGTGATGCGTGACGGCAAACTGAATTTTTTCTCGTGCAAAACATACATCCATACCCCGCCATAAGAAGTACTCACTTCAAAAAATATTTTTGAAAATTCACGTCCATCACGTCAGCGAGCAGTTGCGTGCCGCAATTTTTCATACTGTAAGCTCATGAAACGAGGCAGCCCTTTTGTAAATATCGGTGCCGGTGAAAGGGGGGTGTCACTTGGAAACGGTGAATGGCACGGCGATTACATAGGCTTTATGTGAACTAAGTTCTTCCAGAATTTTGCCCATATGTTTAGTACGTTTTGCATAATGGATGTTATTGATGTACATAGACGCATTGTAAATTAAATCTACATCCAACATCGGCAAATAACGATGAAAATTATGAATGTCTTTATGAACCATGATATAGATAACTTCTAAACTAAGTACATAAGTAGTAGTGTTTTCTGCATACCACTGGATACTAAACAAATGGGTCTTTCCTGTTATACCACTCGATGGCTAAAAGTTTTTTTTTTTATATAATATTAAAACGTTTGATAGATAAGAGAGGTAAAATTCAAACGAAAACAGTTATCGCGATTTTTAATTAAAAATTATAAAATGTTTTTTTTAGAAACAAATTCTGCTTAATTTGACATTTTATGGGTGTAAACTGTGTACATCAAAAGGTCCCGCATTGAATTTCGTATATAGGCCTACTTTAGTTGGTTTTGTTAATATGTTAAGACGGTATAATCAACACCTTATAGTAGTTTATCTATGGTTAGAGTGAACTACAATTCCAGTAAAAACGATACTGATTTTAGGTTTACAATTATTTGTTATTGAAATTAAAATTATAACAGTATTTATAAAGTCAGAATGTAACAAGATCACAAAAGCTATATATATATATATATATATATATATATATATATATATATATATATATATATATATATATATATTATTACGATTATTAAGAGGAGCTGAGACGTTAAGAATTAAAGAAAAAACCAAAGAAAAGGATAGAGGCTGTAGAAATGGATGCGTTGAGAAGATCTGCTAGGATATCGAGAATCCAAAGAATAAGAAATGAGGTAATTCGTCAACAGATGGGAATAGAGGACACGATTATAAAGAATATTGAGAGGAGTCAGTTAATTTGGTACGGTCATGTCCAACGGATGAGCCAAGCGCGACTACCGAAACAAACAATGGAGTGTGTGCCGACCTTAAAAAGGGCAAGAGGAAGACCAAGAAAAAGCTGGATGGAAGGAATCCGTAAAGCTATGAGTGATCGAAATTTACAAATCGGACAATGGGAAGATCGAAAAGAGTGGAATCTAGGCATCGGACAACGTCGCTGGACGTTTTAACCGATATTATTATTATTATTATTAACAGTATATTTTGAGAACTTACCATTGTATAGATAGGTATCTTGGGTTTTGTAACTACTGTAAGGTTTAAGATTGAATGGAAAAATGTCTTTGAGCCAGCGGCTGGTAAAGTAGAAAAGACCCAATTGAATACAGACTTTTTGTTTGAAGTTCACGCATATCTTAAGAACATTTTTAAAAGTTTCGTTTGAAGCAGTTGGTAAACGAAAACGCTGAAAAGGTCAGTAAAAATCTAATTTTCCAATATCAGTTTTCAAGATCCATTTGCCTTCATCTGCCCCGAACGAAACGTAAGGGAACGAATCGACAGAATCTGCCTGTTCTCTCAAAATCGTTTCATCAGATTTTAAACATTTCCACATATCCAGAACTCGTCAATTTAACAAATTATAAAAAAGAACTTGGACGTGAAAAAGTGGTCTACAATCGAAAGTAGACTGTTGCAGGTTTTTAAAGAATATCCTTTGGAAAATTGGAGCTGATCGATTTTGATAATAAAAGTTCGTTAACCAGCGAAATTTTTTCAACAGTTTCAAAATGGCGGTCATTAAAAATCATTAAGAATTCTTAACTTTTGTGTCATAGTTATTTTAAAAAAATCATCCCACCATCATAATTTAGCGTTGAAATACTGCATAAATTAGCATTTTGAATTTTCACTGTTCGCTGTAATCGAGAAATCTTGACGGCGTTCAGGGTTCGTTTTCGTTTTTTCAACGCGGTCTTAAATTTTTGAAATCCTAATATATGTACATTTCTATGGTGTTTATTACGGTAAAATCGAGAATAGAGTAATATTAAAACATTTCGAAAATTCGCTTCCATCAGGTCAGCGAGACAGCTGCGAACCGCGATTTATAAATTCGATTTCGATAAACGGCAGTTTTCCCGATATTTTGTCGGTAACTTCTGAACCTAATTGTTTAAACTAAACGTCTTCGAGTGGTATTGTACAATATTTGTGCAGATAGGAACGAATTCGGTACTCCGATACTTTTCTTTCGTACCTAGTATTTTTTTACTCGATACTTTTTTAATCGGTACTAGTAATAAGGTAACGGCCAATTATTTTGTTAAAACAACACTATCGGCGGCCTCGGAAGGTTCGAACCTGAGGTCTTTTATTGAAATGTATCATTAAACCATCCCGAGATGACCAAAGTGTAACACGTTCCTGACTTAGTCCAGTCTTCCTACGGAACTTTCTTATTTACAGGTCCACCTCACAAAGACTAATGGGTAACAAATTAGGTTATGTCCATATTATAATTATAACGTATATTTTTTCATTTATTGCTTTTGGTTTGCCCGAATATTTATATATTAAAATATTGCTTGTATTTATATATTTTCATTTACTGTTTTTGTTACGCACATATTATATTTCTTACCTTATGTGTGTAACAATTGGTTTTACGTATTTTTATTTATTGTTTTCGGTGTACGTAATATTATTATATCTGGTGTATTTTTTTAATTTAATGTCTTGCTTTTACCACGAAATAAACAGATATAGGAGAGCATACTGTATATCTATAAATTTCTGTGATATTCACGTCATATTTCTTTTCGATTTTCCTGAAGTATCGATACTTGTTTTCCGATACCAGTATCTAGTAAAACTATAGATACTTAATATTTCTTGCGTCATTGTGTTCGCCCATTTAAGAGGCAGCTTGAGTAAATGTTTTTACAGCCTGTGTGCGTTATCACTGTCGGTTCTGCCAGTTTGGAAACAGATAAGCGCTTGATGGCGTGTTCTGTCACGTCCGCCAGGTACAAACACGATTCCAGTTCCACGCAAGTGGAATACACGACCGATCAGCTCACGTGATCCTAAACCTTTTGTAGGCCTATTTATTTACTGACTGAACACGAGCGAAACAATACGACGGCGCTCGGGAAAATTTTAATATATTTCGTCAGAGTTACCGTTTAGCTGAGCAAAATAAACAATCGCGGCACGCAGCTGTTTCGATGAAGTGATGGAAGCGAATTTCCGAAAATATTTTTTTACCTTTGAAACCTTTTTTTGGAAACCCTGGTTTCACCATCATGAACAGCATCGAAATTATCATATAGTAACATTTGAAACTTTCAAATTCCATTGGAAATACAAAAAAACGAACCCTGACCGCCGTCAAATTAATTTTGAAAATTCAAAACGCTAAGTCGTACACTTTTTTTGACGTTGATTACTATGGTCAAAATAATATTAAAAAAAAAAATTTATGACAGTTAAGATTTTTTTAAAGATTTAAAGTGACCGCCATTTTGAAACTGTTGAATTAATTGCCTGTTAAAAAGCGTGATCAGGCTATTAAAACAAAATCGATTTTTAGTGCCAAGTGTCCACGTGAGTGTTCCACTTAAAAAAAACAACAGAAATTTGAATGATTTCTATAGGCGTGATAGGTAGGATCGGTGCTTATTGCAAGGTTCCGGGTCCCGGTGTATCCATGGTGGCCGCTCCAATAGGTAATTTTCCAATAGAAATTCTCTATAAACACATACGTCAAAAAAACAGTTATACCGTATGTTGTATGAAGCATTGTGTGACCTTCGCACCCCAATGGTGTGCTCACATTTGGATACATGTGTGAGGATTTGTATGAGATACAAGACAAACTAACAGATCATCTCATACAAATGTTTACAAATTGTATGAGATTGTAGATATCCTCACACATTTCGTATGAGCGAACACTGCATATAGTTTGTCGTGTATGAGATTATTCTCATGTGTTTTTAGGTTGTCAGTTTTTTTTTATATCAGTAAACATACTGAGCCGACAAGTTTTGGTTTGTTGGCAAATTCAGTTGTATTTAATAACTTGTTTTAAAAATTTGGTACAGTTTGATTTTCTATTTTGCTGTACAATTTTTACATGTTGAACCATCTTCAAAAACGAGTTCATTAACCATCATGGTATAGTTACAGTGAGTTTATATAGTATAGATAGTGCACAGTGAGTTTATATTTTTCTTAAACATTCTCGTCACCACCGCCTACGAATTCTTTTTTTAAATTTACATCAGTGCATGTCGATAAATATAAAAACTTCTCATTACTAGGTATGGTTTTACTGCCATCAAGCAACAGAAATTACCATTTGAAAAAAACAGAATGATTTGTACAAGTGTAAATTAAATGCAAGGTGTATTTTTACGGAATATTTGACATGAATTAAATTATGAGGGCTTGTATAATCATATCTCATAGGACCTACATGTACCCCAATGTAAACTCACTATTACAGAAACATTATGAATTTTGTATTTAAAATGTACATTTGGGCTAGCCAAGGGACAATGGTTTGCATCAACTTCGGTTCCAATTAAGCAAATGACAGAACTGGATAGTTTTGTAAACGGCGTTTTATCAGTTAAATGTGTTCTTTAGATAATGCGTGCGCTGATAAGGAATTGGAACATTGCCACTTACAAAAATATTACAGGCCAAGTGTGTTTCAAAAGTGCGTGCGTGTGTAGGCCTACACTTCCAGGTTGGGCTACAATATTTTGGGGCGTACAGGTCGCTGTAAATTTATAATTTTGTCCGGAACTTAACAGTAATATTTCGTCCAATAACCTGTTAAATTTTAAAGGACGTTTTTTTTACAGATTTTACGGAATTCTCGATCGACATTTTTTACGGTCAGTTTTCAGATTAACCTAAGTCAAAGTAATCCCGACAAAAAAAAAAAAAAAAATATTAAAATGCGATTATTTCAAAATTACATCGGAAATACTGTTTTTTCAATTGGTTTTTTTGTCATTCAAAACTTACTCCTTAATACAGCAACCCAAGATAGAAAGATGTATTTTTTCTAATAATCACAAATGTTTACGAAAATGTACATTTTCATGGATATTTCCGTTTCGTGTTTTCTTAAGTGAAACTTAAGTTTGTCTGTCCGACTGTAGTACAATTCCTGCACGGAACGACTTAACCTGTTTCGCGAGATAATGTTTTTTTGATTTTACAAAACGTGTCGTTTTCAAACATATTTTTAATTATAAAATCATCAGAAATATTATTTTCTTAAAATCTGCTTCAACGATTTCAATCAGACTGATCATTATCCTAATATTTATCCTAGGATCATAAACGGTAATCGTAAGGTTATCATATTAATCTGGGTAATTATCCTAGGACGAATTAGCCAAACAAAAAGTACTAGCAACAAAAATATATACGAGAATTTTTATAAGATTTTGCTCTTTTTATTGATAAGCGCCTGATAGTACCCCGAACTTCCTATTACTGAAATTGTGCAAGACCCAGATCCGGGTCCTTAAAATGAGCACCGATCCTGACATACTGACCACTTTTTGAAGGTTCGTTAAAATTTACATTGTACATAACAAATATAAATACAATTTTGTAAGTATGTGCGCGCGCAAATTCGATTGCAATTGCGATTTGTTTCAATCTTGGCACAAAAATCGATTATGGTAATAACTCGGACAAATTAGTTAACCATCAGCGAAATTCGTACAACAATTTCAAAATGACGGACATTTCAAACCTTTAGAAATCCGTAACTTAAATTTTTCTTTCTTTCTTTTTAAAATCCGCTTTCACACATCGTAATTATTGTTAAAAACTTTATAAAATTGGCGTTTTGAATTTTAAATTCAGTTGAAATTAAGATTTTTTTTGACGGCGTCAGGGTTCATTTTTGTGTTTTCAATGTAATTTGATAGCTTAAAGTGCAAGCATGTGCAAGTTTTCTTGCTGATTGGAGGAATCAGAATTTCAAAAATAGTAAGGCAAAGAAAAATATTTGTTGGAAATTCGCTTCCATCACGTCAACGAGAAAGCCGCGTGCTACTGTTACAGGTCTGTTAGATTTTTGGGTAGGTATACTCATATGGTCCGTGATATTGGTTCTGTTTAAAACTAATTCCCCCTTCCCCAAAGACACCTAAGATCATTTTTTTTAGCCCAAACAATTCCATATGCCAAAATAATATTATAGTCGTTAGAGCTGGTTTAGAAAAAAAATTGATATTTATACACACGTAGGCTAATTCCTAGGACGAATTAGCCAAACAAAAAGTACTAGCAACAAAAATATATTCGAGAATTTTTATAAGATTTTGCTCTTTTTATTGATAAGGGCCTGATAGTACCCGAGCTTCCCTTTACTGAAATTGTGCAAGACCCAGATCCGGGTCCTTAAAATGAGCACCGATCCTGACATATAGACCACTTTTTGAAGGTTCGTTAAAATTTATATTTAAATTTGTAAATGCACGTTGTTTTTATTTCATTGCACAATATATATGTGGGCTATCATTGTCCCTATCTTACTAAATAAACTAATCTCATTCGGTAATATGAATTACTTTTGAGAAAATAAATTGATATTCAAGATTATTATACCAGCTGATCAATAAATACAACAGTGAAGTATCAGCTGATTAAACAATGACTATTCGCAATAATTTTATCATTTATTATTATATTTTTAGGTAGATACTGATATGGCCCGTGTTAAATGCGTTTTCCTAATTTAAACGGATTTCCACCAAAAAAGAGACTCGCCGATTTTCGAAGCGAAGCTTTTAATGTTAGCTTTGACGAGAGGAGTGAACGGAAAAAAAGCAAACGAATTTCGTCTCTCTATTTCTGTTTCTTTTTCTTCCTCCTTTTCGATAACAGTACACGCGTATTATGTGAAAACGTTGTGTTGCTTTGGTTTCCGTATTTTTCATTAGTTGAACACGTGCACGTTGTAACCGTTTATAATACATTCGAAATTAATACAAACGTTTATAATAATTGTTTGTTAATATTACTAATTTTTAACAACATAACCTGAAATAACAGGCTATCAGTTGTTCCATAAATCAGCTGATCGTTACAAATTAATATAAAACAGCTGATCTTTACTATAATTACAGTAAATAACATTTAAGCTAGGTTCATATATTTATTTATTTAAACAAAACAAAATATTTGTTAACATTTCTTCCAAGTAATTATATATTCGGCGAAGATGTCATTAACAAAAGCTTCGTTTCTGTCGGTAACTGCACGAGTTCCACACGTGTACTTCTTATATTTTTATTAATCTTATTGTCCGTGTTAAAAACATTTTTCTAATTTAAACGACTTCCTAGCAAAAAGAGACTCACCTATAAACAAATTATAAAACAGCTGTTATTTCAAAAGTACTTATTGAACACATGTGCTCGTTATTATCAGTGTCTTACAGACACTTTATGACTTTTTCTATGGGCGTCATTAATAAAAAAAGTGTAGCGTTCTTTAAATTCGAGACAAAAAGCACTTTTCGATCGTGTATTTTGTGATAGTAGATATTAATCGTTGCCAGTGGTCCGCTAAATTTCTAGACATTGGTATTTTCTCTTGATAGGCTCATGGCTTTACCACGGTCTGGGGGCATTGTTTATGTAGTACAAACCGGTTTTTTTTTGTTCAGCTGCAGGCAAGAAGCTCCAAGGCCGCGACGGTGGCGTAGTAGTTATGCGAACGAACGCTATTGCAGTGTTCGATATAAACTGAAATCATTATGTAAATGATTGTAATGCTGATACTTTTGTATGTTTTGAACACAGTTTTTAGGTTAAGTTTTACTCTTTGTTGTGTAACTATACTAGGTAAAGAACGGCAGACCTCACATGAACGCATCATTTTCCGTTAATGAACGGTAACCATTTAGTATCATATTACTGGACCAACTTTGTTTTAAAATTTAACGCTCTTACTATATGAAACGGCCCAAATTATAATAGGACCGCCGTTCAACCAGAATTACAGGAAACATCCAGCAACTACACTGGTCATTGTTCAATCGAATTCCGCCATCTTGAAAGTGAATAAAAAGATCGAGTTCGTGCAAGGTATATTCGTACAAAATTGCGAAACAATCGGTCACCGCATTTGGCCAAACGTGTGTGGCACGGACCAAATGCCGAACGATAGATTTGAAACAGAGTCCTCGTTTAGCTCGGTCAATTAGGAAACGTTTCCTGAAATTATGTAGTTAGAAAAATCGATATTCAGTTTTGATAAGGGATGTTATTAGGTCCCGTAAGTACCGACACTGCGATCTAATTTTTTAAAAATCAGCTCTAATGATTTCGATAAATTTTTGCTAGATAAATAAACTAGTTTTCAAAACTGATCGATTTCGATGAAATTGAGCAGTTACGTTTAGGCTATATTAAAAATATTTCAAGCAATTTTTTCTGAACAAAAAACTGGACTCGACGATTTTGATGAAATTAATTTTTTGCTCAATTGTAAACCGGATAAAACAAAAATCTGACAATAGGTACAATTTCTCAGAATCGGTTTATTAGATTTTCGTTAAATTTAGCCGTGTATATAGCAAAATTAAAAAAAAACACTGTATTGTGTTTATGAAAAAACTAAAAAATAAAACGTCGATTATTTTATTCGATAATTTCTGAATAGAATATTTTTGGAATGGAGATGAGAACGTTTGTGTCCAGGAAGTCCCCGAAGCGCCGCGTAGTCTGTTAAACACGGTCACAGGCACGTGTCAATGTGAAGCGCAGCGAGAGAACGAGCAACGACATCTGATAGAGTAGCTTTGTATTGATCTGTGTCCGAGCAACGGTGACGCGTACGGAAAGATTCGTATGGCAAAAACAGCCGATCTGTGATAACTGTGCAACGCCATCACAATAAGATAAAGTGATTCGGATTTAAATAGCCTTCGTATTCACGTTTAAATACTGTGGTACGTAACAGAAGCGTTTTGTAAGCGTCGTATGCATTATTCAGTAACACTTCCTTGTATCCAGTTGAGCATTACAAATCCCTGCCCACTTCACGTGCCAACCCCGCGAAAGATCCGTTAATTAAATTAAATTATTTAAACTGTTACTATAGGAACTAACCTATAATTATTTATAATTTTGTTTTTATACATCAGCTGTTATTAAAAATATTACCTTACGAGAAAAAAATAACTTTGCAATAACTTACCAATAACTTTTTGGTAAATAACTTACCAAAAAATCCTTTCTTAGTGTATCTTTGCTTTACAAAAAGGAATTTATTCTATACATTTCAAATTCATAGCTGTTTTAGTTTTGTCTGTGCGTTAATTATTAATCAGTGAGCACTTCTTTTATAAATAGAAGTCCGTAATTGAAATCATTGTAACAACATTTTTGGGTCACGGGGTTTGGTGGATCCTACCTCCGTCATCAAATGACCTGTTGTGCAACTAACGTCTTTTGGATTCCAGTTCAGCAAATTGGTGTCAGTGAGTTACAGCGTCCACCGAGTAGCTCATTCTGCTGGAGGTCCAAACACCTTTTGCTTTCATCTGGCAGGAGTCTGACAACCATAAATTATATGGCCTGCGGTTTCCTTTTCCTTCTTGCATAACGTACACACTGTGGTACATTCCTGAACAAGGATATTAATGTATCATCGCCTTTAACAACGTAGGGAGTGAGTTACACAACCTAGTTCCGCTTACTAACACCAAAACAACCACGCTAAAAGTCCCCGTACTTCTCTTCCGGCTTGAAAAGAGTCTCAGCGTGTGAAACCTAATTCACTTTCATCACCCGGAACTCACTTCCGATTGATTCGCCGTTCAGGCTTATCATTGGTAGTATACTACGCTAGACTAATACACACTTCTGCCCAGGCACATCGCACTTCCCGTACACAGAAGCTTCATTCTGATTGGTGCGTTCTTTGCCTAGTTTTTAACAATGGAAGTCTGAGAAGTTATGGTGCCCGCCATAATTTCGAGAATAAATACAGGTCGAAAATAATTTTGCGGCAGAACATCGAGGAGGACCATCCACTACACAGCAGCTTACCAATACCCGGACCAACAGCGAAGGACACAACTTAATCGGGAGGAAATATGACGGATCCGACCAATTATAAACAAACGGACTTCTTAGTTTCACTTCACCATTCCGAACCGGAAGAGTGCCTCGCAAGTCCGCTGCCGTCCTGGTAATCGCCCAGACTTCTATTTCTCCCGCAGACTACAACAAATGTTTTTGGTCCTCCAGGCTTGGAGTACGATCCTTGGGAAGTCTGCTTCCATATTTAGTTAGACGCCTTCTTGCTTCAGCCCGCCTCTTTTCTCCGCGTTTTGCGCTTCTGTTTGTACGTCTACCAAATTCTGTCTTGATTTGAGTAAGGTTAACCCATCTCTCACTTCTTCTACTTCAGGTTGACTATGCTCACCTAGCGTCCCTACATTCCGGTGAAATTCATTGCTTCTGAGTTCTGTGGGGTTGGATTCAACCCCAGTTTCCTCCCCTTCGGGCTGTTTTTACTTTCCAGGTCTACTGCCATTTCCCCAGAGTTTTCGGAACTTCAAAGGTTCGTTTCCAGCCACGTTGCGAGGGAAGTAAAATGTACACCTATACCGAGCCACGCATGTGCAGTAAGGCTAGATTCAAACTTAGGTTACTTGGAATATACACAGTTTGCATGCTTATAGCTATAAGCGCTCCCTTAGATTGCAGATAAGCCGTCTCCTTAGTGATTTGTTGTGGAGTTGTTTAACTTCCAGTTTACATGTTCGCAAGTAAATAAAATAACCTAGATTTTTGGTTTCTCGATTGCTCATGATCCTTAAATTAAAAATATCGTCCTTAACGCCCAAATAAAATATATACCTAAAAAAACCGGTTCTGAAACAATTGAAAAAAGTAGAAAAATCTTCCAAATTTCTTAAAATCGGTTCATCGGTGTAATACATATCATGTTTTAGGGCTGGTTTTGATATGGATTTTGCGCAACGCTAGTCTTAGATGATAATTTAACATTTCGGTGTTACCGCCGCGATCTAACCGGGGACCTTGCGCGTATGAGGCACACACGATAACCACTACACCACGATAACAACGAATACTTTCCTACAACAACGGAAAGTAACAACTGAATAATCAGTTACGCCTCGGTGGCCTAGTTGATAGCGCACTAGGCTTTCGCCCCGAGGACCCGTAATTGATTCCCGGCCAGGGCTTGGCATGTTCATACGCTATAAATCATTCCATCGTCTGCATTAGCTCAAGTGTGCACAATAGTCGGACGTAAAACACCAAAAAAAAAGCTCCTGATCCTTAAATTGAAAGTATCGTCCTTAACGCCCAAGTAAAATATGTACCTAAAAAATCCGGTTCTGAAACAATCGAAAAAAGTAGAAAAATCTTGCAAATTTCTCTAAATTGGTTCGTCAGTTTAACGCTTATCGTGTTTAAGGGCTGATTTTGATATGGATTTTGCGCGTCGCAAGTCTCAAATGATAATTTAAAAATTTCGGTATTTCTATCGCGACCTAACCGGGGACCTTGCGCTTATGAGGCACACACGATAACCACGAAAACAACGAATACTTTTGACCGATTTAAGTATAAATAAATTGTTAATTTAATTTTGATAGTTATATATAGAGATCAGTTGTTTTATATTAATTCGTAAAGATCAGCTGATTACATTGAACAGGCTTATGTTGTTAAAAACTAATTGAAATAAAAATTAAGAGAAAACGTGATACATGGTTTTTATTTTTGGTTCAATAACAGAAATTTTTGCTCAGATTTCGGTGGTATATGAATGTTTATAATTCTTGTCGGTGAAGTAAACATGAAATAAAAGGAATTTTGTGTTTCGAAATTAGGTATAAAAAACAAAAATAATAAACTCTTACCGCCGTCGGGTTTATTCTGTTTTTGTTTTGCTGGCTTCGAGCTGTGATTCTTACATAATCGAAACTGAAGAACCGATTTCTTGTTTTTTGACGGCGGGAACTGCTAAACCGGGTGTTTTTTTAAAATAATGGAACGTGAGAAAGTTTGTGCAAGTTTTTGAACTTTTTATTGTTGTAAATAAATTTAAAAAAATGGTAATTGTATAATTATATACTCAGAACACATTCGCAATCGTTTAGGTTCGTTTTGCTTTTTCGATCCGGTTTCTCGTCGCGCTACAGCGGGAGCCCGCTGGTCCTTGCTCATTACTCCAAGGATTCCAGATTGACTCGTGTCTATTTATACATCTGTGAGGTTGTATCTTTCAATAGATTAAGTAAAGAAGGGACTTTGGTGGGAGGGCGCGCTATTTGTAGACTGTTCGAAGGCCAGGGGGCTCCCAGCCGCACGCCGGCTTCGCTAATACTGTATATTGCGCTAGAGGCTGATGCCAGTGCAGTCCGCCATTTCCAAAGCGTTATTTGGTATTAGTCTAGAACAGCGTGACCAACGACAAAATTTGTTCCAAGTTTTTCTGTAGTAGACTCGTTAGTCTGAGTAACGTTGTGTTTTTTTAACATGCATCATGTTTTAGGGCGGTTAGTGATGTTGGACGTGTTGCGAGTGCATACATTTATATTGATATATAATAGTATATTTTGCGCGTCGTAAGTCTCAAATTATAATTAAAAAATTCCTGTTTCCGCCCGGAAATCTTGCGCGTGCGCCTCGCACGTGATAACCACTGCACTACAGAAATTACGAAGAAGTTTGACGCTATGTAAATATATGAAATGAATCGTTAATTCAATTTTGATAGTTAAATTAAAAGATTAGTTGTTTTATATTAATTCGTAACGATCAGCTGATTTCATTGAACAGCTGATAGGTTATATTAAGTTATAGGTTATGTTGTTAATAACTAGCTATGTTAATTTGTCATGTGTTATCGAGAAATAATCGTAATTAAAATGACAGTACAATAAATACAAGATTATTTAGTAAAATATAATACATGCAATTATAATTTTCTTTTAAAAAGAATACAATTCTGTTACTGCACTAGAAAAAAAATCATGTGCCGTGTTTTGAAACAAATTATCCGTGATTTTTATTTTTCGTTCAGTAATAGGCCCATACATTTTTTTATATTTCATTTTTCATTTTCATTTCAAATCGAGGAACCCCGTCGTGTCAAGTAGCTACAGCACCGGTCAGTCTGCTGCGCATCTGAACTTGCGTACAGAAAGGTAGTAGGTTCGAAACTGCAGTTACTGCCTTTTATCCTTTCCGTTAACTCCTCGTCCTCATTACTCGAACTGACATAAAGTATGAACGTTAAGGAGAAAAAATCAGTTTATATTTAAAAATAAAAACTGTTTTTTAATTAATAAATCTCGTGTGTTTGACATTACATAGTTAATGTCTCAGACTTCAAAATAATTAATCCAATGTTTGTTTACAAATCCAATGGTTTAAGACCTAGATTGATGGGAGTTGACGATGCATCAGTATAACCGTAGCAAAGGAATAACAGTATAAGTTGTAAAAAGATTAGTTATAGTGTTTATATCAAAAGTGTAGATATGTAATAAAATGTGCAACTGGTTACTAAAATTAATTTAAAAAAAAAATAAAATTACCGTAGTATTTTTATATTTCATACACAGTGCATAACATTTTTAACAACCCGCTCAAAATGTGATCTAGAAGTCAGGATCTGCGTTCAGTGCAAGGGACTGGGTTTTACCATGATTGCGGTTCCAGTTGCTCTTTAATAAAATTTCGCTAATTTGTACTGCTTCATTAAAAACTACTTAACTTCAAATTATTTGCGAAGGCCTGTTAACACTTGAATTATAAACACCACTGCCAGTTCGATATAGCCGTGGTTCACTTTCAGTGCTTGTACGATCTTGTTTTGTCTAAACAGCGCCAGTAGTAAATAGGTAGTAGAATACAATGAGAGTGAGGTCATTGTCCTGGTAGCCTCGCACCGACCCCCTCTACTTTTATAAATAGCCTTACAACATTGACCCAGTAGACAGAAATCTTCCGTCAATAAGTCGGCTTGATTCTTTTGTTGACAAAGTGAAAGCGAATACTTTTTTGGAAAGTAGATTACGGCGATTGACAAAAAAGTTTTATTTTTTTCCAGTTTACTCCGTAGTTTTAATCAAATGTAAATGCACCATTTATCTCACTATAATGATCGCCCCTTAATATCATAGTAGTGCCACAAAATATTTTAAATTCAGTTGTGAGGGGTTAACAAACCTTTAATGAATTATTAGCCTAAATTTTGATTACAAAGAGCTCAAGAAATCATATTAGTGGTTCAACGACAGTAGACCTTGCAGTATATTCTTAATTGCTCTGATGCACTCGTAGCTTTTTCAGCCAATCTAACCGGCAACCGTAATATTTACGCAAAATTTTACTGGTCCAATATTATTGGAAATTTTATGCTCTTTCTCTAGGATGCTGATTGTAATAGGACAATTTTTTTTGTGTTTAACGTCCGACTATTGTGCACACTTGGGCTAATGCAGACGATGGGATGATTTATAGCGTATGAAAATGCCAAGCCCTGCCCGGGAATCGAACCCGGGTCCTCGGGGTGAAAGCCCAGTACGCTATCAACTAGGCCACCGAGACGGCTGTATAATAGGACAAGCCGTTCAACCAATGACAATAACCAGCATCGTTAATGGCCGCCATTGTGAAACGGAATAAATGAAAAAAAAATCTTACAGTATGTCGTTCGGGGTTTATACAAGGCACCTCCGTACCAAATTTCAAAACAGTCGGTCAATGCGTTTGGCCAAAACTGGGTAAGAAACAAAAGCCTTACGGTCCAGTTGATCCAGATTATTTTCAGTAAAGAACATTTTTTTTATTACATAATCAACTGTAGCACCCCCTGTAATCAAGTTTCGAACACCCCCACCCCTAATACGATTACGTAAACGGCCCCTGTTACGTTAATACCAACCAATCTGTTTACAGTAATTACGACTAAATTGGTTCCCTGCGGCTGATTGCTTTCCAGAAATTTCGGTTACAATTATTAAAAACATATTTGTAGGGTTGTTTGCAGACTGTGCTGGGAGACAGGTCGGGGGAAAACGTCCATCCTTGAAAGCTAATTGTGAAACCAATATTAAGTTATCGACCGGATGCAAGGTGCGCAACTGGTTCGCCGGCCCTGACGTAACCACGAGGGGGTTAAGTTTAAAATAGCAAATCGGTTGTTAATACGAGATTACAGTGGTAACTAAATATTTTTAGCTGGAGTGCAAGAAACCGTCAATACTGTTGTTTTTAAATTGTTACTGAATGGTGAAAGGGACTCCACCAATTTCACGGGGCTAAGACATCGCTCAGTCTGCTGCGCATCGCATAGTCGTAGTTTCGGGACTTGCATTTACTGTCGTAAGCCCCGTTAGTAGAGCCCTCGTCCTAATCAGTCTAGCTGGCGTAAAGTGTGGACGTTAAAAAATAATTGTTTATTTTATTAGCTTATTTTCATTGGAAACTGAGGTATTGAAGTTCACATCATGGTAAGACTATTGAGTATAAAATACTGTACAGTCACCATTATAAAAAGAGTGCTCTATAACAGCGGCTAAAGTCCAAGTAATTGGACTATCGGCCGCTACGAACGCTGCAAGGTCAGGGGGATGGAGCCGTTTGAGAAAATAGACAGTACTATTGTCAATTTAACTAGTTGAAATTCTTGTACGTTAATATTCAGTGGTAAGACGCAGACCTGATATCTTGAAAGGAGTACTGATCCTGATCCCTGGATCACTTTTTGAGGAGTCGTTAAAATTAATATATATTAAACCAGCAAAATTTCAAAATGGCGGCCATTTCAAATCTTCAAGAATTCGCACCATTTTCGCTTTAAATATTTTTAAAAATCTTATTCCAACATCGTAATCAGCTTTAAAGAAACTGCATAAATCAGCATTTAGAATTTTCAAAATCCGTTAACATTTAGACATTTAATTGGTCGGCGGTCATGGTTCATTTTTTAAATGAATATATGCAGGTTTCAGTGCTGTTTATGATAAAATTATAATTTCAAAAAAGTTAAGATTTTTTAAAATTAGCTTCCATCACGTCAGCGAGACAGATGCTTGTCGCGATTATTTTTTTCAAAATACGTTTTCAAAATACCCCATGGGGGGCAGAAATAACTGGACACTTTACCAAATTAATGACGGAACTGTGTACGGAGCCTGTAGCTGGGTATATACATTATTACCAGTTTATACTGCTTGGTTCCGTTTACATAACCTAGAAACAGTGATATTGCGTAACCACCTAAACTATATATAGATAACAAGGTTGGTACTAAAAATGGAGTAATCTAATCATTATACAAGGGTATCAGAGTGAGGGGAGGGGGGAGTTGGCATGGTTACGTGCGTAAGAGCGCGTACTACTACGGCCATTCATCCTACTACGTGGATGTACTATCGCTTTCTGAAACAGCTGTTCACCAGTGCCTGCTGTATTGGCGGGAAGCAGGCGTGTACAGTGTGCAGGTAAACAGCTGATCCAATATTGCGTCAGTTGAAAGTGTAAATAAAGTCAGGTGAATTACGAAGGTCCATAAAAACGAATAAGACGAAACATCGATTATGGAACCATACAAATGTATTACTGAATATTTATGAATACTATACATATCTATACCGTTTTTCGCGTGTGATAATAAAAATGTAAACTAGTAGTTTAAAGATGGTAGACCTCGCAGTGTATTCTTAAGTAATTGTCTGGCCACCGCTCTGCCGAGCTCGTAACCTTTTTTTGCCAATTTAATCAATAACCATTTTGGGAAAATGTTACTGAACCAAGTGTATTGGAATTTTTATGCTCTTTCTTCACGAAGCGGTCAAAATTACGATAGGTTTTTGCCGTTCAGCCAGTATTACATAAAAATAGCCAGCAACTACAGTCACATTTGTTAAATCAGAGAACGCCATCTTGAAAAGAAATCGAAATCTTACACTTACGTCGTTCGTTCTTTATACGATACCTTCGTACCAATTTTCAAATTGGTTAATGCGTTTGGTCAAAACTGCTTAAATCAGAGACCGCCATCTTGTAACGGAATTGTATGGAATCGTACACATAACGTCGTTCGGGCTGTACACATGCAGAGCCGTATTTACCGATATTGAGGCCTCGGGCGAATTGAAAAATGGAGCCCTTGGCATACTATCTCTGATTGAAAATAAATGGGGATTTAGTTTAAATCAAAAATAAAAATTGTATTTTTAAATTAATTATTAGCCCACCTATTTAAAAATTGCTGTACTGTTCAATATATAACCTAAGTATGTTTATGCAGTGTTCTAATTCCTCAAGATACCATCACAGTAGTCATACGTTTTCTTCTTCTCTTCGTTTCACCCTCTTTGGGGTACGCTGAATTAATCATTTCTTGCGCGCTGTACTTTTCTTTGTTCCCAGTAGCTCTTCATTCTTTCCGATCTTCTTTTCCTCTCCTCTTCTGAAATGATAGCTTTTGGTTTTATTTTGGCTTTATCTTGGAATCTTATTCTTTCGTCTTTGGTAATTATCTTAGCAGTTTGGTCAAGCAATGAACAATTACGTTTTATTTATTTAGTTTTTAGAAAATTATATCCTGTCAATAAAAGTCTTGAAAATACTTTAAAAATTTCGTTGAAATATCGATTGATCTCTGCACTAAATCGAAATACTTTTGTCTTTTTTCCAATTTTTTTCGATGTTTTTTGAAGGTATCTGTGTACAACTCTGGTACAGAAAACTTTTTTTACTCCAGTATCATCTGTCGAGCCCCTTTCCGAGATGAGACCCGCGGTGATCGCCGGCTTCGCCCATAGGTAAACACGGCTCTGAGTACCAGTTTTCAAAACAATCAGTCAATACGTTTGGCCAAAACTGCGTAACAAACACACAAACCAAATGTCAAACGGTCGAATTAAAACACATACCCCGCTTTGTTCTGTCCGTAAATGGTACACAAACAAACTACACAAACTTGTATTTATTAACCACCGCCCCAAATCGAAAAAACATAAAAAACAAACCGCTTTAGGGGTATATTGTCAAAGTGTACTTGTTTGTAGTTTGGTACACCTGTTACAACTACCCCCGTGTTGGGCGCCATAAATACCTGGCGCAGCTGGATCAATCGACCTTTTTGACAGCCATTTTATTATATTTCAATAGAATCTTGTTTACGCCACGTCATCCCGTTAAAGAAGGTTTTTGTTCTGCTAAATATCTGTTTCACAATATATTTTTTCACCGCCATCTGTTGAACAGAAGCTGGAACAACGAGCCTTAGAACTCAGAGTTTCACAGCATTTTCGTGAACAGAGAGTTTTTGTACTTACCGTAGTTGCTTCAGCCGGAATTACAACTCACACTAGTAAAAGTTTATCTTCCCTTACGATAAACTGTATTCATGCAAAGAACGGGAACAATATCTGTGTCGGCCATTTTCAGTAATCACGTCGGCCCTTTTATTTAAGACGCTCAGTTTACAAACAAGTGGATTAAGGGAGAAGGGCTGATCACGTGATCTTTTGCTAAGTTCAACGACCCCTCACTTGCCAATATACGTAGTATAAAAGCGCGATGTTTTAAAGTTCCTTTGACTTGTCGTTAGCAGATTATTGTGTATTGAAAAAGGAACAAAAAAAACATGATTTAACTCAAAATCGGTTTTTACGGTTTTGGTAACGTTTAAATCGTCCGTTTTTCTTTGAGGACCCAAAACGAAACGTTTCTTAAATAAGTTCGTGAGTAATTGCTAAAAAGAAATTCTCAAAGTCGATTCGTCCTTGAACTTCTAAATTGAAATCCGTGTAAAAAATAAAGTAGGTTTTTTTAAAAAGTTAAACTATTTTGAAATAAAACGAAAATAAATAAAGATAGTTGTCAAGGTTTAGTTTTTCGAATCGTTTTTTTTTATCCGAACCGAAACAAGGTCACTCTGTTTCTACTCCACTGTTCGGCATTTGGTTTGTGTGTTTGTTACTCAGTTTAGGCCAGACGTATAGACCGATTATTTTGAAATTTGTGACGAAGGTACAACTATGCATTTTAATATTTCTTTCTCAATTTATTTCCGTTTCAAAATGGCCGCCTTTTATTTTACGGTGACGTTCGTAGTTTTCTGTAATATTGGAAGTACGGCAAGACCTATCACAGTTTGACCGCTTTACGGAGAAAAGGAGTAAAATTTTCCAAAAACGTTGGTCCAGTAACATTTTTCGTAGATATTACGGTTACTGGTTAAATTGGCGGAAAAGGTTGCGAGCCCGTCAGACAGGCAATTAAGAATATAACGCGAGGTCTGCTGTTCTTTGAGCTGTTGGTTTAAAATTTGATAAACTAGCTCCATGTATTTCCACGTATAATCGAAAATAGTCTACTGCTGAATCTAAAACTCCGATTTGGAAAAACAAATTTCGATTATGGTTGCTCGTGGCTAAAATTATGGGGGGGGGAGATGTTCCAGAAAATTTTTAGCTTTTGTTTTGAAATTGTGTAAAAGGAAACGAACGTGTATGAATAAAAAAAATTGGTTATCAAGTTGTTGCAATCTAAATGCTTTTCAAATTGAACGGTCATTACAATTAGCTGGAAATTTCTTTTTTGTACATTTCATATAAAGTTAAAATAACTCAATAAGTAGGTCCTAGACGGTCAGTCATTTTGATCAAAATCTAGCGTCAGTCGATTGAATCAAGTATGATTGACCGTCTAGGAAGCCGTTTGATGCTTGAAAGAAGTGTTGACGGAGATTGATTGAAATGACGAGGATATTTGACCGTCTAGGCAAATTTTCATCAAGCTTTGCATCAGTCGCTCGCCGGCAATCGTGGATGCCACATCGCTCCCTCAAAACGCGGAAACTGGATTTCAAACTTTTGAAAAATCGTAAAAAAGCAGTGTGATTCTGAAAGTTTGGAGCGTGAGTTTATCAGCCTGATGATAAGAGTTGTAGAGGGTCTGTGGGAAGTAAAAAGCAAAGACTTTAACCGAAATAAAAAAGGTGCTGCATTAGAAATATAGCGGGGGGGGCTTTAAAGGCGTTGAAACCGGACTTTACAGTTAATGAATTAAAAATTATATATTCTAAGAATACATTTCAACCGAGAACACAAGACGATCGAGAGGGAAATGTTTGGAGCGTCAGCGGATGACATTCAACTTTCCGAGTTTGAAACAACTGAGAATGAGTTTTGATCAAAAGATTGGAAGGTTGATTGAAGCGTGCGTGATTGACAGGGAGGTTTCCAGAATACGAGGTATAGATGTAAACTGGGGAGTTGTTTACAGACGGAGTTGGGAGATGTCTCGGCCATCGACCAGACTATTAGACTTGATCGTCTTGATTTTATTTAATACAATTTAAAATTTAAGAATGTATAATTGTAGGGTCTTTCTACAGCCCTAAAAGTAATTGGTTATTTCGGTTTTTTGTTTTGTTAATTAATTTTATGTATGTTATGTATTGCTTTAATTTAGTATTGTTATTATTGTATGGCCCTGTAATAAATTCGAATGTTGTTTTAAGATTTATTGTTGTTATCTAGTTGTAAGTAAATATTTATAGTGGTGTTATACTTTGTATTTATTTATTTTAACTTTTATTAGGCTATTATTTTTAATTATAATTTCAGGAATATTTTTTTTGCGTCATTTCAAATTCGTGTCACGGCGATGATGACCTTTAAGGTTTTTCGCCGGGAAAAAACAAATTGTTTGAGTTTTCACTTCTCTTAACCGTTTCGCGAAAACAGTATTTTTAATACCCCCCCCCCTTTTACTTTTAGTGAACATTAGTTAATAGCACGTTTTTTTAACATAACATTTTCAGTTGACATAGTTTTCTCTTCGTTTTTTATTTTAATAACGATAATTCGTTCGAAAACACGACAAATTAACGTAACTAGTTTTTTAACAACATAACCTAAAACTTATCCAGCTGTTTTAGATGAAATCAGCTGATCGTTACGAATTAATATAAAACAACAGATCTTTTGATATAATCACCAAAATTAAATTAACGATTCTTTTTAATGTATTTACATCGGTCATACTTTTTCGTTATTTCCGTAGTGTAGTGGTTATCACGTCGTGCTGCAAAGTAGTAACGTGTTTGTGTTTGTGTTGACAGGGATATCGCAGCAAAGTACCTAGAAGCGGTCAGACTCCACCTCAGACGGTAGTCAATGGTGCAGTGGACAACAGCATCATGTCAAGCCTTCCTGAACACACGGTGAGTGCTGGATCGTGCATGTTTATCAAGTGATATTATTAACGATTTATCAATTGGAAAACTGGTTATCGTGGTAAGACCCTGAATTGTGATCTTGAAGTAAGCGATACACTGAGGCGCGTGCGTGCGTGCTATTATGGTCCGATTTTATCTCAACTCATGGAAAAAAAATTCTGTTATTGAACAAAAAGTGTATCATGTTTCTCTTCGTTTTTTATTTTAATTACGATAATTCGTTCGAAAACACGACAAATTAACATAACTGGTTTTTTTAACAACATAACCTATAATTTATCCAGCTGTTCAAAGAAATCAGCTGATCGTTATGAATTAATATAAAAAATTGATCTTTTGATACAAGCACCAAAATTAAATAAACGATTTTTAATGTATTTACATCGGTCAAATTTCTTCGTATTTTCCGTAGTGTAGTGGTGCGCCTCGCAAGCATAAAGCCCCTTTTTCTGTTCCGGGCGGAAACACAGGAAATTTTTAATTATAATTAATTTAATATGAGATTGCGAGTTCAAAATATACTGTTATATATATATGTATGTATATATGTATATATATATATATATATATATATATATATATATATATATATATATATATATATCATGGTCCTCGCATCATAACCAGCCATAAAACGTGATACATATTAAAATATATTTCGGTAGTAATAGTTTGGACAAGTTCTTCATCCAGGAAAACATGTTCAACAGTTTCAAAATGGTCGTCATTCCAAATTCATAGAAAATTTATAACATTTTTTATTTTACGTTTTTTGAAAATTCGATTTCGTCAATGTAAAAAATGTAGAAATCAGCATTTGAACGCGCGTGCACACACGCACGCACGCACACACACACACACACACACACACACACACACACACACACACACACACACACACACACACACACACACACAAACATTAAATAAAACTGTTCAGTGCATGTTTCTAGAGGACAGGATCGGTGCACATTTCATAGTTACGGCTTCGAACGGAAAATCGCTAATAAAGTCGTACAGTAAGGTGACGTGATAGGATACACAGTTCTTGTTTGTCGGTCGGCTTTAGGCTTTTATTGTACAAAGAAATTCCTGCAAAAGGGATGTGCGGGCTAAGGGTGGCTTCCGTAGGGTGAGCGAGGGCGGACAAGGGCCAGCCGATTTATCAAGTGTAAGAAAAGGGTTGGTTTTGCGCTAGGTCAGGGACCGGACTCTCTGAATGGGGCAAAACGGTTTCTTAATAGTGTGCGTCACCTGGACTTGGCGTGTTCATTGCAAAGAGGAAATAAAACAGCAGCAGCTGAAACGTAACTTAAAATAGTAACGACTTGTAACTTACATGTATGCATGTACAACTGTACAAAGTGTAATACAATTTAAAATGCCACCTCGTTGGGCGCCATTTTATATAATTTTTTACAATGCCAATTTATTTAATAAGAATCGAAAGCGTTATAGCGTCAATTCATATTAATTTCATAAGTAATTAATATACAAATTGTTAATATTTATAGAAAATTTATGGAAAATTTTTTAATGATTTGTTAATAACGTGTTCTATATTTTATTGACAATTCTTTTAATTACACACTGATTTTCAAATTAATTAATTATTATTATAAAACAAAAAAATACTGATTGATTTATCTCGAGGTGGTTCGTTGCTACTACAAATGGCAACTAAGGAGGTTATTTTTACTGTTCAATCAGCTGATTACAGAAAATGGTTAAAATATTAATTACCAAGATGATTGTTGAGTTAAAATGGTAGATATTAGCAGTTCCAGATTCAGGAGTCAAGTATTGTTGGGATGAGTCGACTACGGAGTCAAATTGTTAGCACTTCCGTTATTCAGTATTCGTAGTTAATGAAAGAATTATAGAAATTCACACATGCAACTTTTGTACCGCTTAAATCGACAAACGTTTTGCATAAATTTACAAACACTCAAAAACAACTCTTTGTTATGTTTGATTAATCGATATATAAATGACGGAAACAAAGACTTCACTGTAACAGTTTTTCAACGTATTCAATATAAAAAAAACAACAAACAACTTGCACGGGTATAGTGTTTTATACACTGCAACTTATAACACAAAGAAAGATTGATATTGAAGCGACTTGAATGATCTGTTAAAAAAACTAAGGACTTTTTTCTAAGCCCTCTTTAAGCTTCATTCTAACTCCCTTCCACCGTACTTACGACAGTAGCAGCGCAGAGATTTTGGTCCGATCTCTGTGATATCGTATCGCATCTGTTTTGGTCCGATTATGTAAACTGGTTCAATGAAGTAGAAAGGTGACTTCCGTGTCGTCTACACTGCCGCGACGCGGACTTGTACTGCTCGTAGCGTACGGTTTGCATATTGTTTTTGAAACGTATAGAACATAAAGAAACGTTTAGAACATCTTTCCTTTCCTTTTATAACAAACAAAGATTGATCGTGAAGCGACGTGTATGATCTGTTAAAAAAACAAAACTAAGGCATTTTTTCTAAGCTCTCTTTGAGGCTTTGTACTAACTCCCTTCCACAGTACTTAATTACAATAGCAGCACAGAGGTTTTGGTCCGATCGCTGTGATGTAATGACACATCTGTTTTGGTCTGATCGCTGTGATATCACATCTGTTTTGGTCTGATTGCTGTGACATATCATATCTGTTTTGATCCGATCACTGTGATATCATATCACATCTGTTTTGGTCTGATCGTTGTGATGTAATGTCACATTTGTTTTGGTCTGATCGCTGTGATATATCACATCTGTTTTTGGTCCGATCGCTGTGATATCATGTCCTATATGTTTTGATCCGATCGCTGTAATATATCACATCTGTTTTGATCCGATCGCTGTGATATATCACATCTGTTTTGGTCCGATCGCTGTGATATCATATCACAACTGTTTTGGTCTGATCGTTGTGATATAATGTCACATCTGTTTTGGTCTGATCGCTGTGATATATCACATCTGTTTTGTTCCGATCGCTGTGATATCATATCACATCTGTTTTGGTCTGATCGTTGTGATATAATGTCACATCTGTTTTGGTCTGATCGCTGTGATATATCACATCTGTTTTGGTCCGATCGCTGTGATATCATATCACATCTGTTTTGGTCTGATCGCTGTGATGTAATGTCACATTTGTTTTGGTCTGATCGCTGTGATATATCACATCTGTTTTGGTCCGATCGTTGTGATATCATATCACATCTGTTTTGGTCCGATCGCTGTAATATATCACATCAGTTTTGGTTCATTCGCTATGATATCATATCACATATGTTTTGATCCGATTATGTAAACGGGTTCAAAAATTAACAACGGATTGATGTAGAATTAACAATTTTAGCAGGTCACTTCCGTGTCGTCTACATTACCGCGACGCGGACTTGTCCTGCTCGTAGCGTACGGTTTGAATATTCCTTTTGAAACGCATTTGTAGTATCAATGGTAGCAGTACGAACGGTTAGTGTTTAAAGGTTGAAACATGCCTAACTAGCGCTTAAAATTGGCAATGTTCTCGAAAATACGGCGGTCAGGGTTCCTTTAACTATATCCAGAGTAATTTTACGGTTTGAAGTGTTAATTTGTGCGCAGGTTTTAACGCAATCGGATTTTCAAGTATGAAGCGTTTATTAATGGAAAAACGTTATCTCTTCAGATACGGGCGATAATTTCGTTACGTTTTCAGTTTTCGTAGATTTCGCACAATGGCTTTACCGTTTCGGTCAGGCTGGTAAGTGGGAGGAGCCTGAGGTCCCGTGAGGCGCTTTACAATTTCTAAACGGCTGCTTAATGAGGCGGCATCATTTGTCTCGAATAGGTTTCGGGTTCGACAGCCGAACGTTCATTTTGTGCAAGTCGCCGCCGCTGGACGGTTCAGTGTGTTCTTGTTACAGTTGGAAGTGCGGTGTGTACGATTATACGTAAGTAGGTGCAGGAAAACACTTTGCTTTCAATTTGTGTTACTCGATACAACGGTAGGTGTTAATTAACAGAAAAATCAGCAGACAATTTCGGTGTCGTCTGCCTTGCCGCGACGCGGACTGTACAGCTGTCGATTCGAATACTGTATTCTTTTTGAAACGTAATTGCACACACGTGTTCTGTTTACTTCTGCACTGCAAAAACACTTCCGAAGTGTTGTTGGTGAATGTTTCAAACACGATTTTGTTGAGGTTTGTAAATACGCATATGTATTCAGAAAATTCTCGTAGAAACAGTTTGTTTATTTTGACAGAGAGAACTAAGTTTTTTTGTTTTTCTGACCTGGTATTGCAAAACTAGAGGGAGAGTCATGAAAACTTGAACTTTTGAAGAGCTTTGGCGGCTTTATATAAACTTTAAATGTCCGCCAAATTTTACAGTTATCAACCCACATCGTGGCCGACCATTCTTGAATTTATTTTCTTGGCTTTATCGACTCTAAAAACGACACTAATGTAGCCGTTAGGACACAACAATAATGCGGGGGTAAAACACACTCCTTGAAACTTGATATTTGAAGGTTGCTTGTTTCATTTGTGTACGTTATAAAAAAATATGGTATGAACTTTACAAAATTGAGTATAGTAAAATTTACCTATTCTGAATTGTTTTAAAAATAAAAAAAAACGAAAAAGATGTTAAATGATGTTAAAAATTGATATTAAAATAACAATTTCAGTATTTTAAGATTCTTCATTATATTAAAACTATTCCCTCCGCTGTACATTTATAAATAGCATCTGAACAGCGTGGTACAATCGATCGTTTCTTCGAATTTCGTATTAGGTTAACAAAGGCATTAATCTTTTGAACGTATGGTTTGCTGTTGCCTTGAATAACGGGCATTCTCAATAAACAATCGCAAATCATTTCACCAGACATTGCCGTATATTTGAACTGAAAACATTGTGCCAAATTTGAAATAATATTAAAAAAACACGATGGTTTGCGTACAGTGTTCAGTTTTTGACAAATTTCGACACTTGGTGATATCACTGACCTATTTTTTTGAGTACGTTTTGAGCGAAATCTAAGGATTTCATAAAATCTTTGTTCATTTTATAGATTTTTGTTGAAAGTGGTTGTGGAATGGTCTGCTTACCTCAAATTTCATAATTCGTAAGTCTGTTAGTTCACGGACAAATATTTTGAATCAGGAGACGAGAAAAAAACCAATGGAATCAATTAAATTCTCCAAGTATTTTCCACGGTCTTTGTGTATTAGGAAAGTATAAAATAATATAAAGCACGATAAATAGAAAAATGTTCAACAAATTTCTTCCGAAACTCGACTAAATAAACAGGTTAGTCTGGCAGCAAGTTTAAAAACAGTTTCACCTTTACCTCTCAAAGTTTTTTCCGTAATCGTTCTTACACTTCCTATGCACAGCTTTGTGTATTAGGAAAATATAAAACGATATAAAGCATGATAAATACCAATATTCAACACATTTCTTCCAAAACTTAACTAAATAAACAGGTTAGTCTAAGTCTGGCAGGACGTTTAAAAACAGTTTCACCTTTACCTCTCGAGGTTTTTCCGTAATCGTTCTTACACTTTCTATGCACACATCTTTGTGTATTAGGAAAATATAAAACGATATAAAGCATGATAAGTACAAATGTTCAACAAATTTCTTCCAAAACTATACTAAATAAACAGATTAGTCTAAGTCTGTGGCAGGACGTTTAAAAACAGTTTCACCTTTACCTCTCGAGGTTTTTCCGTAATCGTTCTTACACTTTCTATGCACAGCTTTGTGTATTAGGAAAATATAAAACGATATAAATACAAATGTTCAATACATTTCTTCCAAATCTCGACTAGGCTAAATAAACAGGTTTGTCTAAGCCTGGCAGGTCGTTTAAAAACAGTTTCACCTTTACCTCTCGAGGTTTTTCCGTAATCGTTCTTACACTTTCTATGCACAGCTTTGTGTATTAGGAAAATATAAAATGATATAAAATATGATATGATACAAATATTAAACAATTTGTTTCCAAAATTCGACTATACAGGTTTGTCGAAGTCAGGCAACAAGTTTAAAAAACAGTTTCACCTTTACCTCTCAAGTTTTTTCTATAATTGTTCTTACACTTTCTATGCACAGCTTTGTGTATTAGGAAAATATAAAACCATATAATATTAAACAAATTTCTTCCAAAACTCGATTAAATAACGAACAGGTGATTCTAAGTCAGGCAGGAAGTTAAAAGACAATTTCACCTTTACCTTTATAAAGCAAAGTGTGATATCGCTTGTCTTCTGTCCCTGACCTATTTAAACCCTTTGTATTTGGGTTAGGGTTGTCTCCCCCTAAAGCCACCCCCCAAACACAAGGGTTTCCCTTCTCGCTCATCGCCCTGAGAGACACTTTTAGAAATATCATTTCACGACCCCTCGCAACGCTTTAGAAGCGATCTTGTTCCTTAAATAAATTTTTGGTTCATTCACAAGATTTAAGTAGGTCAGGGAAAGGTTGGCTTTCTTACTTGTAGTTATATAGGGGATGTTTTTTTGACTTTATTTTCTCAACATGTTAAATATATAGGAATATTAGACGTGAATATTTTAATTCACGCTTTGATTGATTCATCTGAGGTTTACAACTGGACGATTTAGGCGAGTCCAGGACTTGTTTCACAGTCATAATCAGCGTTACAAACTGTATAAATTAGCATTTTGAATGAAGTTGGTAAATTTAATTTAAATTAAGGCGTATTTACGTCTCGCCTTAGGAACGTTTAACTCTTTTTTAATGGATTTATTTTCTTGAAGAATAAATAAATTAGTCGTAAATGATTTTCGGAGCTATTCCTGTCCAGCGCTACATTAATATGACAATATTCTGAAGTAAACAACGACGTAAGCATTAAAGTCTTAAGTATAAATAAGCGGAGACTTTAACGCGGGTGAAACAATTTGTGTTTTGTACAAAGTTGTGTCTTCAGTACAAGCAAACGGAGACTTTAACGCGGGTGAAACAATTTGTGTTTTGTACAAAGTCGTGTCTTCAGTACAAGCAAACGGAGACTTTAACGCGGGTGAAACAATGTGCGTTTTGTATAAAGCCGCGTGCAGTACAAGCAGGCGGAGACTTTAACGCGGGTGAAACAATTTGTGTTTTGTACAAAGTCGTGTTTTCAGTACAAGCAGGCGGAGACTTTAACGCGGATGAAAGTGTCTATTTCGTACAAAGCCGCGAGTGAGTGTAAAGTAGGTTGCGATGTCTGGATGGTTTTTGTGTCAGTGAAAGTCACGCATTCTTTTATACCCGAGTTCGCTCTACTTGTATAACAACATGCAGGAGACGTTTGCGCATTAAAATCTCTCAAGGGAGCCTTTAATGTAAGCTACAGCAAAGTGAAAATTCGCACGCAGCTGTCTCGTTGACATGATGGAAGCGAACTCCTGAAATTTTTTTCACATGTCTCTTTTTTCAAACATTACTCCACAACCATATCATCATTAAAATCAGTATGTAAACAGTATTAAATTATCAAAGTATACATTGAAAATACAATATTGGATCCGGATTGTCTAAAAAGTTTTGAGAACACCTAAAAAAAAAAAATATCTTTAGGTTAGGATTTCGCTCTTTTCAAGGTCCCAGGTCTGGGTCTTACCATGATGACCGCTCCAGTAGGTCGCTTTGCAATATAAATTCGATAAAAATAAGGCTAATAAATTTAGAAACTTAAGGAAATTAAGAGTGCAACATGTGTAAAGTTTTTAATACTTAAGGCCTAATCTTATGAATAAACTATAAGTGAAACCAGTGAGAATTGTATCTGTATGGCGTGTCCTATTTGTTGGCGAACTTCTATCGGAAAATGAGCTACTGGCTATTGGAGAGGCCATCATGGTAAGAACCAAACTTGAAATTTTGAAATGAGCGACGATCCTGAAATTCGGATAACTTTTTGAGAGGTCGTTAACATTTTTATTTAAAGCCCACGCTTTAAGTACACTTAAGTTTGCAATTTTGGTCCGTTTTGATTCAAATTTGGTGCGAAAATTGATTTTAGTAATAGTAATTTTAATAATGCATGTTCGTTTACCTGCAAAATTCGTTCAAAAATTTCAAAATAGCGACCATTTATGATTTTTAAAAATTAGTTATTTTTCAGTGGAAGTTCTTTCTAAACTCAAATGGTTTGCTAAGACGTAGTCTGTGTTCAGATAGAACATTAAGTTAAATTTTTTTGTTTTCATTAATTCTACAACTTCATTACATCCTAATGAATACACAAACTAATAATACTGTAATTAATTTCAATTGTATTTCAATAACTATGTCAAAGTTTCATGGCGTTGTTATCGAGTAAGAGTCTATCGAGTTGTGTCCATTGATTAAACCCACCGTTCAAATCCCTAAATTTTAACATAAAGTTTTTAATGAATGCTTTGAGTTAGTATGTTTTGTAGATTTTTAAGACATATTTCCTTGAATTGAAGATATATAAATATTAATTGCTTCGATAGGATTTGCTATTTTATGACCGGTTGAAACCTATTACTACTTCGAATATTGTAATCAACTACTTAATATTGAGTCAAGCCGATTGGCTTTGCTTTAAGTAATGATTAGTTAAAGTATTGTATTTTAAAATTTACCCACCGTTAAAATCTCTCAATTAAAAAAAATGGGTAGGTTGTTATAGTTTATACTTTTTTTTACTTAACATAATCAAAAAGCCTTTAGAATGAATTTTGTTCTGGATAAAAATCGATTTCTCTATTTTTTATTTGATTTTAATTTGACACAAACATTTGAAGCGAAATCTGTTTAACAGTTTAAAAATGGCGTATTTCTAATCTTGAAAAAACGTTTTATCTTACGCTTTTTTAAAAACCTTTTTCGCCGACCTTAATGGATTTTGAAATTTTCTTAATGTGTGATTTTAGATTTTCTAATTGCATTGAAAATACGAAAATGAAATTTGAAATCCGCGTGGAATTATTTTCGTGTTTTTGTGTGATTTGGAAATTTTAAAACGTTAATGTATGCAGATTGTAATTCTGAATAGAATGTTGGAATCTGGTTTTCAAAAAAGGTTTAAAGGAATAGCCTACTGTTAGAAATTCGCTTCTATCACGTCAGCGAGAGAGCTGCGTGCCGCAGTTGATTATTAAATTAATTATATTTTGTAATTAAGAAGTAAGTTGGAAGCAAAGCGTTTGTGTGGTTCAGCGGACCGTTATGTAAAGGAGCTGTGTACTCGGCACAATCGATCTCTTCGTCTGATGACGTCATGTATCCCAAAAATTATACACCCTACCCCTCCCCACCCTATCCCACCTCTTGTTGCAGGAATAATCCACTCTCCTTGCAAAGAGATAATTTTCCCAGGCTCACAGTGTACACACTACTAATGTATAATATTTTAAAAATCAGGATGTCGGAAGCAAACCTGGTTGTGTACCCTACTGGCCGTGTTGAACACGTTCTTCTCATTAAAACGAATTTTCTCAAACACCCACCTGACGATTTTTTGAACACGAAAATAGTGTAAACCGTAAGTATCGTTAGAGCAGTTACATGCGTACATACAGCGACCCTTAATTGACCGAGGTCTCCGTTTCAATTCCACTGTTCGGCGTTTGGTTTGTTGCGCAGTTCTGGCCAAACGCGTGGACCGATTGTGCTGAAACTTGGTAATAAAGTATCTTATGTAAAGCCCGAACGACATTGTGTAAAATGTTTTCCCATTCGCTTCCGTTTCAAGATGGCGGCTTCTGATTTAACGACGATGTTTGTACGCAGTTCTGGCCAAACGCGTGACCAATTGTGTTCGAAATTTGATAATAAGGTACCTTGGTAATAAGATGTTTCCCCATTCACTTCCGTTTTAAGATTTAGCGATGGCGATAATACTGGCTGTACGGCAAGACCAATTATAATTTTGACTGTTTCATGGAGATAGAGGATGGTTTCCAATGAAGATGGTCAAGTAATATTTTTCGTAAATACTGCGGTTACCGGTTAAATTGGCGGGAAATGTTACGAACGCGTCAAAACGCTGTCGTGTAGCGGTGGCCAAACAATAAGGAATGTAGTGCGAGGTTTACTGTTCTTTGAACTAATAATCTCACAGTGCAAAGAGAAAAACCATGATTTTGAAGTACAATTCTCGCTTGGATACTAAACTTTTATCTACTGGAATAACAATGCAGTGTGCAGTGTGCAGTGGGCATCGTGATAAAGACAATAGAGCGTTGCAGCCGAGTGCTGAATGCAACCAGCGTATTATGCAACAAGAAATAACGCACGGCTGAAAGTTGGCATCACTGTAACTGCTGTTGCCATGGTTACACAACGCCCCAGCTAATTGTAGTGACTCGTATCCGACGGCAGTGTTAAACGGCTAGTCTAATCTTGACCATCCCAGCTCATAAAGCGCAAACACAAGAACACAAACACGAGAACCTTCACGAACACAAAAATACAAACACGAGAACCTTCACAAACACAAGAACCTTCACGAACAGGAGAACAGAAACACGAGAACCTTCAGAAACACGAGAACCTTTAATGCAAAGACGAGAACACAAACACGAGAACCTTCACGAACACGAAAATACAAACACGAGAACCTTCAAAAACACGAGAACCTTCAAAAACACGAGAACCTTCAAAAACACGAGCACCTTCACAAACAAGTGAACCTTCACAAACACGAGAACCTTCACGAAGACGAGAACACAAACACGAAAACATAAACATAAGAATTCCCACAAACACGAGCACCTTTACAAACACGAGAACCTTCAAAAACACGAGAACCTTCATAAACACGAGAACACAAACATGAGAACTATCACAAACACAAGAACCTTTACAAACACGAGAATTAATAGCTAATTTCAGTGACGGTTATTGGTATCGGCCATCATAGTAAAATCCAGACCCCGGAACCAGATATCATCTGTCATGACCTCTGGAACATGTTTTGAGAGGTAATTGAAGTGGGTTTATCAGAATTTGAGCAAAATCTTATGAACAAATTTTAATATTACCCCTCTTTTCCAAAAGTTTCAGAAATGGAATATTGTGAGAAAAGTAGCAGCATGTGATTAAGTTTTCTGCAGTGTTTGTGCACATCATTTGCAATACATCTGTCGGTTTCAGCCTGGCGCAGTGATGCCGTTCTATGGTGGAAGCGTGCAGTCTACCAATATAGTGGATGGTACAGGATTTGCTCCACCAATCAGAGAACACCGCTTCCCCAACGCAGTTTGGCATCAGACTGCTGGAGCAGACCCTAATGCTATTGGTAAGACGTCTGTTTCAAGAAAAAGCTAGTACACAACATTGTCTGTTTCAGTTTAATACATACTTAAGTTTTGTTTAACAACATTGTTAAAGTTCCAATTACAAAGTAAAGCTAACTTTGTTCAAACAAGGTTTTCAACCGTGTAACCATTCATAACAAAAACTTTGTTGGATCATGGTTTAAAACAGTTCAACCATTTATTAAAATCTTTGTTTAAACAATGTTTTCAACAATGTAACCATTCATAATACAATTTTTTTTGAATCATGGGTTTACAACAATGCAACTATTACAAACTTTGTTGAAACAGTGTTACCATTCATAATAAAAAAATTTGCTGAATCATAGGTTTACAACAATGTAACCATTTATAACAATGTAATTTTGTTGAAACAGTGTGACCATTCAATATTACATACTTTGTTGAATCATGTGTTTCCAATATTGTAATCATTCACTGCAAACTTTGTTGAAACAATGTTTTCAACAATGTAACCATTTGTAATACACACTTTGTTGAATTGATTTTAGAGCAGTGCAATCATTTATTACAAACTTTGTTGAATCACAGTTAACAGTAATTTAACCATTCAATACAAATGTTTTTTGAAACAAGGTTTACAACAGTGTAAACGTTTAATACAAATTTTGTTGAAATAATGATTTTAACAATGTAACAATTTAATACTAAAATTCTTGAAGCAAATTTTCAACAATAAAATTGATTCTGATATATCAAACAGGTCCACAGCTGTTGGTAAAATATGAAACGTTCATTTAGTTTTCTTAGATTTTTTCAATTCATTTCCGTCACATTGGGAAGACAGCTGTGTGACACTATTACTGATATTTTATGTGCTAAAGTTTTACCTAAGACATCAAAAAGAGTAATGGCCCACACACCACTGTCCAATGTGAAATATTGACACTTAACAAAAAAAAAAAAAAAAAAAAAAAAAAAAAATGTATCCTCATAATAATTCATTATTTTCTTCAAATGTATTGTTATATTTGTTGTTCTCTAGGAACATGGACACCTCAGGGGCAGTTTATCCAGCAAATACCCACCCACCAATTGGATGACCTGCGTTATCACCATCCTCAGTACACTAGTGTCACTACATACCACCAGCCAGCGCCAGGTCAGTTTAAATATCTGAATAAAAGATGGCATTGTTTTTAAATAAACAAACCTAACTGGTTCACTACTTAGCATTGGGTCACTTTGATACTTATTTCAATAAAATATATTTTATCTCGTGACCTGCAGATGGGTTTCCTGAGATTTATTTTTTGTTTTGATAAGGGGAAGACGTGCTACAAAGCTTGGGTGAATAGGAGGTGTACAGTGTCTTCTTACTTTTGTAGAATAAAAAAGTTTAGTTATTGTGAAAATAATTGATTTTTATATTCTTAAGGATCTGTCCGTTTAGGTCCCTTGGAGATTGATAACATAAAAATCATTGCAGCGAATTTTAAATAAAAAAAGAAATACACAGTGTACAAATAAACTGAAAAAACTAAAAATAAACCTTGACTGCTAGTGATTAAAAACTAAAAGTAAACCTTGACTGCTCTTGATTAAAAACTAAAAGTAAACCTTGACTGCTCTTGATTAAAAACTAAAAGTAAACCTTGACTGCTCTTGATTAAAAACTAAAAGTAAACCTTGACTGCTCTTGATTAAAAACTAAAAGTAAACCTTGACTGCTCTTGATTAAAAACTAAAAGTAAACCTTGACTGCTCTTGATTAAAAACTAAAAGTAAACCTTGACTGCTCTTGATTAAAAACTAAAAGTAAACCTTGACTGCTCTTGATTAAAAACTAAAAGTAAACCTTGACTGCTCTTGATTAAAAACTAAAAGTAAACCTTGACTGCTCTTGATTAAAAACTAAAAGTAAACCTTGACTGCTATTGATTAAAAACTAAAAGTAAACCTTGACTGCTCTTGATTAAAAACTAAAAGTAAACCTTGACTGCTCTTGATTAAAAACTAAAAGTAAACCTTGACTGCTATTGATTAAAAACTAAAAGTAAACCTTGACTGCTCTTGATTAAAAACTAAAAGTAAACCTTGACTGCTCTTGATTAAAAACTAAAAGTAAACCTTGACTGCTCTTGATTAAAAACTAAAAGTAAACCTTGACTGCTCTTGATTAAAAACTAAAAGCAAACCTTGACTGCTATTGATTAAAAACTAAAAGTAAACCTTGACTGCTCTTGATTAAAAACTAAAAGTAAACCTTGACTGCTCTTGATTAAAAACTAAAAGTAAACCTTGACTGCTCTTGATTAAAAACTAAAAGTAAACCTTGACTGCTCTTGATTAAAAACTAAAAGTAAACCTTGACTGCTCTTGATTAAAAACTAAAAGTAAACCTTGACTGCTATTGATTAAAAACTAAAAGTAAACCTTGACTGCTCTTGATTAAAAACTAAAAGTAAACCTTGACTGCTATTGATTAAAAACTAAAAGTAAACCTTGACTGCTATTGATTAAAAACTAAAAGTAAACCTTGACTGCTCTTGATTAAAAACTAAAAGTAAACCTTGACTGCTATTGATTAAAAACTAAAAGTAAACCTTGACTGCTCTTGATTAAAAACTAAAAGTAAACCTTGACTGCTCTTGATTAAAAACTAAAAGTAAACCTTGACTGCTATTGATTAAAAACTAAAAGTAAACCTTGACTGCTATTGATTAAAAACTAAAAGTAAACCTTGACTGCTTGTAAACTTGACTGCTTTGATTAAAAACTAAAAGTAAACCTTGACTAAAAAACTAAAAGTAAACCTTGACTGCTATTGATTAAAAACTAAAAGTAAACATTGACTGCTATTGATTAAAAACTAAAAGTAAACCTTGACTGCTATTGATTAAAAACTAAAAGTAAACCATGACTGCTCTTGATTAAAAACTAAAAGTAAACCTTGACTGCTCTTGATTAAAAACTAAAAGTAAACCTTGACTGCTATTTATTAAAAACTAAAAGCAAACCTTGACTGCTATTGATTAAAAACTAAAAGTAAACCTTGACTGCTATTGATTAAAAACTAAAAGCAAACCTTGACTGCTATTGATTAAAAACTAAAAGTAAACCTTGACTGCTCTTGATTAAAAACTAAAAGTAAACCTTGACTGCTATTGATTAAAAACTAAAAGTAAACCTTGACTGCTATTGATTAAAAACTAAAAGTAAACCTTGACTGCTCTTGATTAAAAACTAAAAGTAAACCTTGACTGCTATTGATAAAAACTAAAAGCAAACCTTGACTGCTATTGATTAAAAACTAAAAGTAAACCTTGACTGCTCTTGATTAAAAACTAAAAGTAAACCTTGACTGCTCTTGATTAAAAACTAAAAGTAAACCTTGACTGCTCTTGATTAAAAACTAAAAGTAAACCTTGACTGCTCTTGATTAAAAACTAAAAGTAAACCTTGACTGCTATTGATTAAAAACTAAAAGTAAACCTTGACTGCTATTGATTAAAAACTAAAAGTAAACCTTGACTGCTATTGATTAAAAACTAAAAGTAAACCTTGACTGCTATTGATTAAAAACTAAAAGTAAACCTTGACTGCTATTTGATTAAAAACTAAAAGTAAACCTTGACTGCTATTGATTAAAAACTAAAAGTAAACCTTGACTGCTATTGATTAAAAACTAAAAGTAAACCTTGACTGCTATTGATTAAAAACTAAAAGTAAACCTTGACTGCTAATTAAAAACTAAAAGTAAACCTTGACTGCTATTGATTAAAAACTAAAAGTAAACCTTGACTGCTATTGATAAAAACTAAAAGTAAACCTTGACTGCTATTGATTAAAAACTAAAAGTAAACCTTGACTGCTATTGATTAAAAACTAAAAGTAAACCTTGACTGCTATTGATTAAAAACTAAAAGTAAACCTTGACTGCTATTGATTAAAAACTAAAAGTAAACCTTGACTGCTATTGATTAAAAACTAAAAGTAAACCTTGACTGCTATTGATTAAAAACTAAAAGTAAACCTTGACTGCTATTGATTAAAAACTAAAAGTAAACCTTGACTGCTATTGATTAAAAACTAAAAGTAAACCTTGACTGCTATTGATTAAAAACTAAAAGTAAACCTTGACTGCTATTGATTAAAAACTAAAAGTAAACCTTGACTGCTATTGATTAAAAACTAAAAGTAAACCTTGACTGCTATTGATTAAAAACTAAAAGTAAACCTTGACTGCTATTGATTAAAAACTAAAAGTAAACCTTGACTGCTATTGATTAAAAACTAAAAGTAAACCTTGACTGCTATTGATTAAAAACTAAAAGTAAACCTTGACTGCTATTGATTAAAAACTAAAAGTAAACCTTGACTGCTCTTGATTAAAAACTAAAAGTAAACCTTGACTGCTATTGATTAAAAACTAAAAGTAAACCTTGACTGCTATTAATTAAAAACTAAAAGTAAACCTTGACTGCTATTGATTAAAAACTAAAAGTAAACCTTGACTGCTTTTGATTAAAAACTAAAAATAATCCTTGACTGCTCTTGATTAAAAACTAAAAGTAAACCTTGACTGCTATTGATTAAAAACTAAAAGTAAACCTTGACTGCTATTGATTAAAAACTAAAAGTAAACCTTGACTGCTATTGATTAAAAACTAAAAGTAAACCTTGACTGCTCTTGATTAAAAACTAAAAGTAAACCTTGACTGCTATTGATCAAAAACTAAAAGTAAACCTTGACTGCTATTGATCAAAAACTAAAAATAATCCTTGACTGCTATTGATTAAAAACTAAAAGTAAACCTTGACTGCTATTGATTAAAAACTAAAAGTAAACCTTGACTGCTATTGATTAAAAACTAAAAATAATCCTTGACTGCTATTGATTAAAAACTAAAAGTAAACCTTGACTGCTATTGATTAAAAACTAAAAGTAATCCTTGACTGCTATTGATTAAAAACTAAAAGTAAACCTTGACTGCTATTGATTAAAAACTAAAAATAATCCTTGACTGCTCTTGATTAAAAACTAAAAGTAAACCTTGACTGCTTTTGATTAAAAACTAAAAATAATCCTTGACTGCTCTTGATTAAAAACTAAAAGTAAACCTTGACTGCTTTTGATTAAAAACTAAAAGTAAACCTTGACTGCTATTTATTAAAAACTAAAAATAATCCTTGACTGCTATTGATTAAAAACTAAAAGTAAACCTTGACTGCTATTGATTAAAAACTAAAAGTAAACCTTGACTGCTATTGATTAAAAACTAAAAGTAAACCTTGACTGCTATTGATTAAAAACTAAAAATAATCCTTGACTGCTATTGATTAAAAACTAAAAATAATCCTTGACTGCTCTTGATTAAAAACTAAAAGTAAACCTTGACTGCTTTTGATTAAAAACTAAAAATAATCCTTGACTGCTCTTGATTAAAAACTAAAAGTAAACCTTGACTGCTTTTGATTAAAAACTAAAAGTAAACCTTGACTGCTATTTATTAAAAACTAAAAATAATCCTTGACTGCTATTGATTAAAAACTAAAAGTAAACCTTGACTGCTATTGATTAAAAACTAAAAGTAAACCTTGACTGCTATTGATTAAAAACTAAAAGTAAACCTTGACTGCTATTTATTAAAAATTAAAAATAAATCGTCTGATATTGATTAAGAATAAAATGGAATGGTTAAAAAAAAGAAATAAGTACACTTATGAACCAAGTACTCGTACTATTCATTTTTCTTTTATTCTGTTGCTGTAATCTTTACTCTTGGCATTTCACGGAGCTGTCAAGGACCGATAAACCTCGATACATTCTAAAATAAACCTTTTTTCTTCAAATATTTTCCTTTGTAGACATTTTTTACCACACAACGATGCTTACTTTAACAGAGGTATAACAGAACTGAGCCAATATTGTGCAATATTGCCCACAGACAAAGCAATATTTCCTAGATTGCACAATAAAAATCCAAGTCTTTTTGATTAACTCAATATATTGCGCAATATTTCAATATGATATACAGACGGTTAGTATTATTGTACAGTATATTTACGTTAATATTGATCGTCCAGGGGCCGCTTTAGGTCAGCTGGAAATATTTGGTACCTCAGGGTTGCCAGACTTGTGCTACTCACAGTGTGTAAGCCCTTGAGGGGTTTTAGGAATTAGCTGTAGGGCCTGTAAACTTCAAAACGGAATATTTGGGGCAAGGAAATGAGAATTTTTACCAGATGTAATTAATCAACAGCAATATTAATTCAGTTTCAGGTTACCAGCAACCACAACAAGGTACATTTATACACGCAAACGGTAACTATGCAACGCAACCAACTTTAGTCAATGGTAATATAGCACAAACCAGGAATGGTCCCACAAATATCAATGGTGTAGAGTACATAGATGCGTCGCCAAGGTCAGCAGAATATCTGAATGGCAGTTATACACATTCTGCTCAGGTTAGTCTAAATTAGGCTTAAAAATTACTTTAATTTTTAGTATATTACTGTTGTATTTGTTTTCTAATTTGATATCATTTGAATTGAATTTTTTCTTAACTTTTCAATAAGAAAAAATACTAGTACTGTTTTAAATAAGTATTTCTATTCAATTTGTATTTTATTTGCTCCGATTTACTCTCCTACAACAATAAATGCATATTAAAGTAAAATACCAATAATACTGAAGAATAAAATAAAAGAATAATTACGGCTACTTTAAATTTTAAAATAATAAAATTGTTCAGTAAAAAGAACAACACATTATAGAAGAAACTAAATCCTTACCAGAACTGAACTAAAGGTTAACTTGAATCATTGAACTTTGAAACAAAAGATACTGAACGTGCAAACAAATACAAAATGTTGTGAGTTTTTTCCACAGATTGCTTTCATCTGTTTCAAATGTGGTACCTAAATTGAGTTATAAAATACGTAACCGAAATCAAAAACAAATCTTAACCGAATTTGAGAAGTTAGTTCGATTTTCCAAAAATTAGAAAAAACCGATTAAGCTGTAAAATATTTATGTTGATGCTATGTTCTTGCATAATTTGTTTCTTACTTTTAATACATTTAGGGCTTTTGAATTTACAAATCATGTTTTTGTTTCACATTTCCTTTATTTTTAATTATTCAACAGGATGTTAACATGGCTCCCCCGCCATCGACAACGCCAAGTAGTCGTTGCAGCAGTGTGCACCTGGAGAATAACACTGATTCAGTCGGCAACAAAACACCCAACAACTATAACAATACTGGCACTACAACGGCACAACCTGTCACAGTTTCCGATAACAATCCGGGAAACGCGATGCCTGGGTACCCACCTCCACAACCTCCCCAATTGCAACAGAGTTCACACAACTCTAGTGGGTAAGTGTGACTGTATAGTTAAACATAACCTTATCTGATTTTAAAGTATTGTTAGTAAAACTTTGTTAAGTCATTTAGCTGATACAGAATAGTGAAAATCAAAGTTGGTAATTAAAAAAAAAAACATTGAAAACATTGTACAAGTAAACATGCATTATTATAGTACTGTGTTTTAAAATAGGGTTTGTTTGTACTATTTTTTCACTTTTTACATTGAAGAATTTATAATTATTTACAATTTAAATTATAAATAAAGTTTAATTTAATTGAGTTGAAGTTTCAAATTTTTTTAAACAGTCCAGTAATCTACAAAAAATTAATGTAAATTATTGTTTCAGGTACCCAGGCCATAACTCGTCCGGGGAGAGTCCAAGAGCAAACAAGAACTTAGCTCAATGGCAAAATAATCTTGAACAGAGAAATAACGGACAGATAAACTGGAGTAGTACAGATAGTAAAAGACAACATACTGAAAATCAAATTTGGAACGAAGGTGAACAACAAACAGACACCCAAAGTTGGAATGAACAAGAAAGACACACTGAAGTGCAAAGTTGGAGCAGTGAACAACATAAAGAAACAAACACGCAAACCCAAAATGCTTGGGATGAAACTGAAAGGCAAAGACAAACAGAAACGCCGAACCAACGGAGGGAAGAAGGTGAAGTAAAAAATGTAAACAGAGCGGATTTAACAAATTCAGTACACCATCAAGAAAGCAGTAGAGTTACTTTAAATAACAGATTAAAAACTATGATTCTTAACAAACAACAGCAATCTATGACACAACAACAACAACAACATTTACAACAAATTCATCAGCAGCAAATGCAACAACAGCATTTACAGCAGCAGCAGCAGTTACAGCAACAGCATATTCAACAACAGCAGCAGTCTCAACAGCATATTCAACAACAACAACAACAACAACAACAACAACAACAGCAGCAGCAATCTCAACAGCATATTCAACAACAACAACAGCAGCAGCAACAATCTCAACAGCAACAACACCTTCAACAACACCAACAAATTCAACAGCATCTCCAACAACAACAGTTACAACAGCAGCAACATCAACAGCTTCAACAACAGCAACAGCAATTAAAACTTCAACAGCAACACCAACAAACCAATCAACAACAACATTTACAACAACAATTTCAGCAGCAACAACAAAATCAACAGCAAAAACAAAATCAACAGCAACAGCAGCAAAACCAACAACTGCAACAGCAAAAACATCATCTGCAACAACAGAATCAACCGTTGCAGCAATCTCAACAGCAACAATCACAACAGCAACTTCAGCAACAACAATCTCAACAGCAACTTCAGCAACAGTCACACCAGCAGCTTCAACAACAACAACAAAACCAACAGCTGCAGCAACACCAACAGCAATTACATCAACAACAACTTCATCATCAGCAGCACTTGCAACAACTTCATCAACAGCACCAACAGCAGATAAATCAACATCAACAACAATTACACAACATATCACAAGCCAGGCAAATTGCAACAGACACTAGTCCTAGACCTGCTTCTAGAAGACTATCTACAGAAGGTATTTTTTCCTTTTTTTTATTTTAAATTTCAGTAGATTATTTTTCTCCTTTTATTAAGAAATAATCAATATGATTTTAGAATCTATGTTGAGTCCGAACCAAGAGTCTCATGGTGGAACAAGAAATGCCCAAATTCAGTACCACGCCTCTGTCAGTTCAGCGGAAGATGTTAAGTCTACTGATGCTCAAGTGCGATATCAAGAAGTAGACGTAAAAACTTCGTCTGCCCACCACCAGACTCAGTACCACAATGCGGAGATGAAAGCCGGAGTAGCAACACATTCATTGGCTGGGAATTTTTTAGCGCAAGGCCACCATCCTCGGAACTTAGTTACTGAGGGTGGTGGCGTCTGGGACTGGGGTGAGTGCAAATTTGTTATGATTTTTAATTTTCATCTGTAAACTTTTAACCCTTTTAGTCCCATGCACTTTTTTACATAAACAAAAATGTAATATTTTCTACTAATAGATATTTTATAATACTAATGAATTTATTTAACAAAAGTAATATTTTTAGCTAAATATACATTGTAAGACAAAATTAGCTGAATTCTTGATCACGTATGCAGCTCAAAGAAATCACCAGTCTTGTCATGTTCCACCCAAACTTTGGGTCTTGTCCTTCACTCCACTACAAACGAACATGCTGTACTGGCCTTAGACCGTTCAGCCTTCTGACCAGTCCAAAATATTGACAGTTTAACAAGTCTCAAGTCATTGGTTATTGTATTGTTAATGTTTGGTTATATTAAACAATTTATTGTTTATGACAAAAAGTTGTCATAGTGCTAAAGATTGTTGTCATTAGATTTATATAAAATGTCCGTTGTTGCTGAAAGGGTTAGTAAACGTAAAAATTTAATGTCTTAGAGCTTTTATGTCTAGATTTAATTTGATTCAGTCTTATTAAATTTTTAATTGACGTTAAATGTTTATATTTTATTTTAATAATGTTTTTAATGTTGGTGTTACACTTTTGTATTATAATTAATGATTCTTGGCTGGTTAAGCCATTTTGTAAGTTTTAAAAATTGTTTGTTCGCTTATACAAATATAATTTGTTTGGTTAGAGAGAAAAAATTGGTTTTGAATAACAGCTCATTTGACTGAAATGATTTCTAAAAGGAGATTTTCATTATTGTAATTTAAAATTACTCTTAAGACAAATTAATTTGGGCAAAATAAATAATTGTCCTTTTCACAGTTAGCATTTAAGCTACAAGTACAATCTTATTTTCTATTTTTTTAATGCGGTTTTTTTGGCTAATTTTCAGTCTGCTGAAATATTTAAATAATTAAAATCTATCATATATTAGATGATTTAGGTTTTGAAAAGCGAACTGTTACAATGAGGAATAGCTGAATTCAAACATTAAGTTTACTTTAATATGAATGTTGTCCTAGATTATAAAAGAACTATTTAATATATATATATATAATATTTATTTAATTTTAGGTCCCAATCATGTAGAACGTGGGAGGACAGAGGTATCTGCAATAGAAAATTTTATGAGATATGCTGACTCTGTTGACAATGGAATGAAAGGAAAAGGATTATCAAAAGAAACAACCATGGTGCCTGACTCATTAGTAAATAAACAGAACCAAAACACAAACTGGCACTATCCAGCCTTGCGCCAAAACCAACTGAAGCCGGGAAATCTTAATACAGACAAACAAGCTGTAAGAAGAACAGTTTGTGCTAATGAGATGGAATTAAGTAACCATGGAAAAATTAGGCCTAATTTACAAGTTCAAAACCATTCCTGGTTTAACAAACAAATGCAAGATGATTGTAAACCAATTTGCGATGAATTTGGAAACTATAAGTGGAACAATCAGAATAGTTCATTAATAAATAGAATACCAGGAGATGCAGTTAAGAATGCGTGGTCGGGAACTGGCAAACATAATAAGGAAGAGTTACAAGAATGGGGAGGAAAGTTGGAGCAAGGATCACAAGTTGAGCAGATTCATCCCGCTTGGAGGGACGACAATAGAAGTTGTCACTGGATTATCAAAGAAGACAAGAAGCCAGTCATGGAACAAAAACCAGTAAGTTAAATTATTAATCGCTGTTTTGGTGGTTTAGTTGAATTTAAAATGCAATTTTCAAAGTATAAGTGGACCTTTCACATCCGCTCCAGTTTCTAAATTAATTTTATCAGTTTTTTTCTACGCCAGAGATAGTGGAATATATTTAGAGTTGGCAGTAGAAAAAATATATTAACCCTTTGTTTGCTGGCCTGCCCAGTATCAACTGCTGGGTTATATTAGCTGAAAAGAGCTTGTGTAACTTTATATTTAAATAATATTTACCATATCATTTTTAAATGTGAACAAATCACTAATTGTAGATATTATGCAGTATTTTTAAGTATAGTAATTTTTTGTTGCAATCAAATTTTTATTAAAAATAAATATGTTTTTAATGTCTGATTTTTTTCTGGTGAAAAACCGTTGTGGTTATCATCTCCAGCATGATTAAAGAAATAAATTTTAAAACCTATTTATAGTGTGAACTACAATAAACTACTTTATTTTATTGAATTGCTAATTTTATTGGTATGGTTATATTCTCTGATAATTCGGAAATATCATAACATTTAACTGAATTACGTTGTCAATAAAAACACAAACATATGATTGCCAGCCTTTTAAACTACCTAGTAAACAAAATTTGAAGGACGAGGTTACAGCTTTTATAATTTCGTTTCAGTAACTCAGAAAAATATAAGTGAGAGAAAAGTGAAGTAAAACGATAAATTTATTAAAAAATGTAGATTTAGATGCTATCTATTAGATTTATTTTGAATTACTATCAACTAAATTATAGCAACAACAAATCATTGTATTGTATTTCTCGCTAGTAAATTACAAGAACGGATTGTTGCGTAGCAACTAAAGGCTTAAAACAAGAGCTCTCATTACTTTTGAGTTGCTAATTCGAAACCATAAAATTGTACGTCATATAATCTAACACATTAAAAAAAAAAAAAATCAATAAAAAGAACTGCTCCCAACACTGTAAAATATTGTTGTTTGGATTTTAGGCAAAAAGTAAAATTAAAATTTATGTAATTTTTGTTATTAAATTTTGCTGTGAAAGTTTAAGATAAAATGTACTAATTGCCTATTATATGCTAAATATAAACTGTATGTTTCAACAAAAAATAAAATGGAATTCCTCCGGTTTAAAGACATTATATAGTTACTGTATTTGGTTTTTATAAATTAACGTATATACTTTGTATAATTTCAGAAAATGAAAGCGTTCATTATAATTTAGTCTATCTTGTATTGTTATCTTGCTTAAAGCAAATTAGTTTATCATTAGTAAAGATAAAAATACAGGACTAACAAATCCTGGTATTTTCCTTGTTACTACTGAGTTTTCGTTACAAGCAAAGTCGTTATAGCTAGATTCCACTGTATTTCTATAAATTTTATTTATTTAAAAAAAAAAAAAAATAGCAAAACCTTTCAGTAGTAAGACACTGTGTCAGTAGTAAGAAAGTCGGTAAAAATCAAAAGGATCAGAAACAAAAACTAAATTAGTATTGTTATTTCTACCATGTTACAAATTTTTTTTTTGCGAATTCTCATTGGAATATGAGCTATTACATCATGGTAAAGTGTAGACCTCAAAATGTGAAATGTGTATTGGCCCTAACTTTTAGGACACTAAATTTAGGTTACTAAATTATAATTACACTTCCAGATATATCCGAGAATTCCATTTGGAGTGGATCCACGAAGAGAGGAGCCTGTAGATCAATTAGATGAAAGAGACGGAAAGATTACGAAAGGAAGAGCGAGATACATATATGTCGGTGACGGAGGTCCTGGTATGTTGGGAAAATTGTCTGGAGCATGGTGTTGCAGGAAAGGAGGAACAGAACCGCCAACCGTAGAACATTTAAAAGACGGCTGTTGCCAAGGATTTCAAACACTTGATGAAGTTTTAGAATCTGCAGAGAAACCGCCTGATAAAGAAGTAGAAATGAAGAAAGAAATTATCACAGAGCAGGGGTCAAAACCAGTTCTTCCTGATTTTAGTACAAAACCTCCCAACATGACCAAGAAAGAATTTTTAGAACATTTAGATAGGTGAGTTAGAAAATCTTTGGCCTAGTCAACAACTTTAAAACAATGTGTTTCTCTTATATAGTTAGTCTGCTAAGTTTAATACCAGGCTCAACCTGAGTGTAGCCTCATTTATTGTAATAACATTAAATAATTGTTTTGAGCTTTTTTTTATTCGTGTTTTATAAAAAAAATTAAAAAAAGTATTGATAACGTCTGAAAATTTTGTTAATTTATCACCGTTAGAACAAATTTTTCATGTTTTTTTTTAAAGTATGATGGTATATAGATTATAAAAAACACACACACACATTTAACGTAAATATTGTGCATATAAAATTTGTGAACCACTTTTTGCATTTTAACTTTAAAACAAAGTTCTGTAAACAGAGTAAAGAACTGAATGAATTCATAAGTATAGTGGAACGGGTTTTTAGCATAACATGATATTAGAAATAATCAAAATGTTTATTTATAATTAACAAAAAATAACAAATTGTCTATAATAAGTAAAACTTTGGTTCCAGATTAAAAAACAATGTACGAACTGAGATCCCAGATTGCAATTGTTTCCCTCCAGACAAATGTCCACCTGAGCCAGGATCATACTACACACATTTGGGTTCTGCTGCTTCTCTTCCTGATTTGCGTAAAGATCTTGAAATACGAACGGGTCTGACGGGTAGAGCTATACGGATGGAAAAGGTATTATAATATCAAGTTATAATTTTGGTCAGTTATTTTTAAATACAAAATTAGCCGAGGTTGACTTACAAGGAACTTAGGTCTGCCTACTTCAATAATCTAATCAAAATACAAAATAATAAAATGTATAACATTTAAAGAAACAAAATTGAAGTAACTTAGATAAAGTTATTAACACATGTTTTCAAATGTATATATTAGTAACAAAATTGAAATAACATAGATAAACTGATTAACATATACTTTCAAATATATGTATTATTAACACATATTTTCAAATATATGTATTAGTAACAAAATTGAAGTAATACAGATAAACTTATTAACATATACTTTCAAATGTATGTATTATTAACATTTATTATAACATTTAAAGAAACAAAATTAAAGTAACTTAGATAGAGTTATTAACACATATTTTCAAATGTACGTATTAGTAACAAAATTGAAATAATACAAATAAACTTATGTATGTACAAATAGGAGTACTTTAAAATTTATGTATTATTAACAAAATTGAAATAACATAGATAAACTGATTAACATATGTTTTCAAATGTATGTACTAGTGTGGTATTGATGTGTCATATAGGACACGATGATCTATAACCACTAGAGTAAAATTTAGATTGATTTTGTTTTTAAACTTTGGTATCAAGCCGGCAACATTTTAAGAGTTAATTTTGAGGATTTAATGGACACAATGTTTGCACCAATGAGAGTGAAGAAAAATTAAGTGCGGGAATGTGGAAAAACAAAGCATTTCCGGTCTTCTATGGAAACTCTGTATGTGCGCACGAAAATAACTAAGAACAAAAGAAAAGATTTTTTAATTTTTAACTATGTCGAATTGTTAAATGTTGTACAATAATAAAAAAGGTATGAATTTCATCATCAAACTGTATAAGTGAGAGTATTGCATTAAAAATAGAATTTTTTGTGAAAAAAATTGTAGATCTTAAAAGTATAAATATATGGTGTGGTGTAACTGTGAGTGACTTTAAATCGTGGAAATAATTAAATCAGTGTAACAAATTTATACTTCTAAATACCAATAAGTTTGTCTTTTTTATGTGATATTGTTCTAGTAATATTGTCTTCCACTTATTACTATTCAATGTTAATCACTTTTTTTTATTACAGTTAGGTATTGGTAATTTTGTGTTTACTTTCTGTGTTTCTTAACATTAATATATATAATTGTCCTTGAGTTGATTTTTATGTAAGCATATTAATTAACATTTGTTATTTATTAATTATTTTTTTTTTTAGAATAAATAAATCAGTTTTAATATTTAACAGCCTGTGTATCAGTAATTAGCACCTTGTACTTGAAAATTGCACTTCAAAGTACTCGAAAATCTTCACATGGAATATTTATGCACACCTTACGAAATGTTTATTTGCAACTGAGATACAAATTAAAGTTAGATATTTAGAGGTTATGAGCTTTGATATGCTATGTGCTATGACTCTGCTACCAAAGGTCTGTGGAAAAAGCCTCTTCAGTTCATTAGATTGGTCCCCCTCAATTTGAGTAATCTGCTAGCTTGTTGGATTCACATTCACATTCTGCTGAAGGTACTCAGGATACTAGAATAAAATCACTTCAGCTTCTGGTAAAAGTTTTGCAATCATAGATTATATCGGCTGCAGTTTCTTTATACATCCTGCTTAGCTTGCTCATATTTACCTATGGTATAAATTCCTACCCAGTTCAGATCCATCCGCAAACCACTGTGTCTTATAATGAGTTCTACGATTCTTCCGAGTTGCCCTCTGCACAGGGTGAATGCTGCCACCATACGTCCACCACCTAAAAGAACCTCTGAATAGATGTTCCTGGTTGTAAACCCTCCAGTCTTACAGCACAGTTTCCCGTCACCTCTGTCATTGCAGCCTTATAGAGTTTTGTTTCTTATACCCAAGGTTTTTTTTGCTGGGAGGTCTTATATGAATCTAGAAGTATTCAATTAGAAGCCCTTTGCTTCTGCACCCTCTCTTCACAGTTTTACATTTTTACACACATGTCTACAAATGTCTGTCTGATTTAGATGTTTGATCCATCTTTAATTTTTTCTATTTCAGGTTGGATAAGTTCACTCAGCATCCCTACAGTCTGCTGCAATTCATTGCTTTTGAGTTCTATGAGGTTAGAACTCAAGATTAATCATACACCCCAGATACAACCAATTCGGTGCTATTTTCATTCTCCAGGTCCACTTTTTCAAAATCCCAAGTGTTTTATGTGTTTTGAAGGTTTGTTTCCAACAATCACAATCCCGCAAGTAGCTAGGGGAATAAAAAATCTACTCATATAGAGCCCTGCGTGCATAGATGAGGCTTGATTAAAACTGGAGGTCACCTGTTATCCACAGTCTTAACACTTGAAGCTGACCTTAGTCAAGTAGCCTTTCCCTTGACCAAGTAGCCTTCAGTGTACAAACTGTTCTCCTTCAGCTTTGCTTGTTGATGAGGACAGGGAAGCACTGTTAGGAAGGAGGAAGAATGGTGGGTTAAAATTCTGAGGGGGTTTGATATGGAAGTGGATTTGTGGCTTACATCTGTAATTCTTTTTTTTTTTGTTGCTTAGTTGTGTACAGCACAAATATATTCTGAGTATAATTGTATGCACTCGACAGTAGTAGGATGGGTACTGCTCTGCTGCTCTCTACTGGTTAGATTACTTACCAACCAGCTATTGTTATGCAGTATTACTACTTCCACCACTGTAATTAATAGAATACACTTGACCATCAGGAGCAATGCTATAACGATTTGCTATTTTCCATATGCTTCAGAACAATTGCATTGGTTATGAATGACCACAAGTTTCAGTTATTTGTCGTATCTGCTTAAAAAAGTTAATAAATATAATTTGTTTCAGATACTGTACACCGGTAAAGAAGGCAAAACTACGACAGGCTGTCCTCTTGCAAAGTGGGTGATCCGTCGCTCGACGTTAGATGAAAAGATTTTAGTTGTTGTAAAACATCGTCCCGGACATACATGCTCAACAGCTTGGATAGTCGTCGTGTTGGTGGCTTGGGAAGGTGTGCCATTGGAGGATTCAGATTACATCTATAATATGCTGTCTCACAAACTGAACAAGTGAGTTTAAGCGTGCAAAATATTATTATTCTATGTAGTGAGCGAGATGATCCGTAACTTTTAAATAAGGAAATTGTGTTTAATAAGGAAAAAATTTCTGCTAGGTAAATTCCCTACACTTACACAAAAATATTTGTCTTTTTAGTAGCAAATCATGTATTTTAAATAAATCGACTAAAAAAGTTTTGTTTGGTAAAAAACAACTATATAAATTGGATGAATAAACTTTTTGTACAAATTCAGAATTATTGCTAAAAAAATTATTTAAAAATATATAAATTTATTTCTGTCAGGAATTTTTTATTATAAACATTTTTTTAATATTAAGGTAATTTGCCATTAAATTAAAACAGAATTTTTTGAGACAAATCATAATTCTAATTTTTTCTTTAAAATAGCCTTATTTTAGCTGTCATTTCTGAATTTTCAAATATCAAACTAGGCAAGTGTTCTTCAAAATAACACAGAAGTGTCTTTTAGTATTAATGAATGCAAAAGATGGAACTACTTCCAAAGAATCTTTATCTCTTAAAAAATTGGTCAATCAGTTAGATTACTGTAGTTGTAAAACTATTTCGTCTATTCTAATTTTAAAAAAACCTGTATAACAAACCATTTGTTGTAAACAGGTTTGGATTGCCAACATTACGCCGATGTGCCACCAATGAACCCAGAACATGCGCATGTCAAGGATTGGATCCGGATAACTGTGGTGCTTCATTCAGTTTCGGGTGCTCATGGTCCATGTACTACAATGGATGTAAATATGCGCGAAGTAAAACCGTTCGTAAATTTAGGCTGTCGGTGAAAACAGAGGTAATGTAGTTCTAACCTATTGGATATAATAATTAGAGTGCAATTTTAAATGTCTATTAATACTAATCTGGTTTGGCCTTGAGTGATAAGCATACTTTTCAAGTATTTATTTTATGTATTAAATGCTTTCATTTTTCTCACTATTTAAATTATGCAGAAAGTACGGTGTTCATAACAAAAATTGATTTTTAGAAATTGTTTTCGCATCCCTTGCGTAATAAACTAGTGTTTCCTTAGATATCTGTCCTGCCTATGGTGTTCATATTGTTAGAGACTAAACAGATGAAATGGTTTTGATGAAATTTTGCGTATCTGTGTAGTTTTACTGTACTTTAGTACCATATAATAATTATTCTCAATTTTTTTGTCAAGAAATCTTTAAAAATTAAAAAATGAGTTTTTCAAAATCGGCTAAAACTATTTCCATCAGATATTGTTCAGATATATATAGAAACACACAGGCAAAACATGTTGGTCATCGCTGTATAAATCTGGTTTGAGAGCAATCAACAAACAAGCAGAAAATATAAATTACATGAGCTGAGCAAATTTTAATTATGAAATGTATAGTTTTGGAGTAAATAAAAAAAACTAACTTCTGTAATAGCAGTTATGGTTACAATAAGAAAAAGGAGAATTGATTGTCCAAAAAAGGAGAACGATCCAAATCTCTGACGAAGAAAGAAAAGCAAGTTCACAACAAATGAAGCAATCTGGGCTACGAGGAAGGCACAGAACATTAAAAAGTGATTGATTTAGTGTACATTAAAGTTGGGTGAAACAAATAGAGAGCAGTTATGGTTTACCAACCATAAAACTGTGATAAATAGATTTTGAAAAATTATACATGTTATATGGGGTTTTTGTATCTTCTAAATCCTTTATTTCTGGAAGAGGGGCAGTAGTAATACATAATTCAGTTGTGTCACTGATGGAACTTAGAAAAAAATACAGTACACAAAATGTGTTTTTTTGTTATATCATTTTTAAAGATTAGTAAGCGAAAAGAAGTAAGAAAGATTATTGTTGCATTGATACATTTTTTTCAAATTCTATTTATGTTTCTTTATTACTTCGTAAAGCATTATTTATGCATAAAAACCATGAAGAAGAATATGTTATACCATAATTTTAAAATTATCAAAAGGATTAAGGGATAGTATTGCACAATTGCAATTATTGTCTTGTGCCTGGGTCTATGTGTATGGAGATAGACAAGAACATACAGTTTAGTCTTAACAATAATATGTTTCGGCAGAATGACAAATGTAGGTGGGTGTGTCGTGATTATCTGCAGTAGTAATTCTGAAGGTGTTTATCTGCTACATAGTTATTTATCTTACATTTTATTGCATTAGTTATCTTCAGTAGTAGGTGGTCATTGTAGTGACTGAAGAGGAAGTGTCAACGAATGTACTCGTAATAAGGAAAATGAAAAAATTACAAGTGTTTCACATTAAAAAACTACAGATAAGTTAAAAGCGTTGACCTTAGTATTCATAAACTTGTATATAAGTAGTCTTGCTGAAATGTAATTTAGAGTATAATGTACATAAGGTATTTTTGATATTGTACAAGGGTCATATTCATTGTTGCTAAAACCAGATTTTCTATTGCAATGCTCATGTTTTGAGGTTATATCAAAACAAATGGGAAAAGGAGTAAAGGGTAAACTGAAAAGTTGGAAACGTGCTGAGTAAGAGAGTTCGCTGATTTGTCCAGGGCAGCGATCCTTACATTACTACTAGCACTACGTAGGTTACTTTTAGAACCGCCTTGATAATTTAATTACTTAATTAAATTCTTTTGTTTTCCGGATTTCATGGCAGTAGAATAGTTGAAAGTATATTGTGTTTAACAATTTAAAGTATAATTTAATTCATAAAATAAAATAAATTTTATTTACTGTTTTGCAACAGGAACAAGAAGTTGAGGAGAAATTACACACACTGGCAACACACCTTAGTCCTCTCTATGACTCTTTAGCTCCAGCTGCTTTCAAAAACCAAACTCAATTTGAACGTGAGGCTTCAGAATGCAGGTTAGGTTTCAAGCCAGGCCGTCCATTCAGCGGTGTTACTGCGTGTATAGATTTCTGCGCGCATGCACACAGAGATCTGCACAATATGAACAATGGCTGCACTGTGGTAAGAAATCCATAAACTGTTTTTAACGTGTAATAATCTCTTAACCGAGGAATATATTATAACAAATTGTCAGTTATAACTAGTAGTTCATTTGTATGAAACACATTATTTTATTTTTTCTGATTCTTCCATTCCATTAAGTATATTTTATTAGTTTAATGTAAGTATTATTTTAAGCAAATGTTTTCTGAACAGGTAGTAACATTAACGAAACACCGAGGACTCAGCAAACCAGAAGACGAGCAGCTCCATGTTTTACCTTTGTATATTATGGATGATTCTGACGAGTTTGGCAGTAAAGAGGCTCAAGCAGAAAAGATAAAAAATGGATCAATTGAAACACTATCCAAGTAAGACTAAATATATACACCACTTTTTTTGAAAAGTGTGACATGGTTTTAGTTTAGTAAAATTACAAGTTTTATTTAATCAGGTGTGGCCAAAAAATAATGAATAAGGGCGTGTTATATATTAACCACATGTATACTGTAATGTACATGTATACAAATCTTTAATTTTCTTTTAAGTTTTAGTGTTCATTTCTTACTTCTTAAACTATGGCTCCTGAGCACAGAGAGGCACTTCCTCTCTCTACAGGATATATATAACTCCTTATGGAGAAATATGTATATATAAAGCAAATAAATAAATATATATATATATATATATATATATATATATATATATATATATATATATATATATATATATATATATATATATATATATATATATATATATATATACACACACACACACACACACACACACACACACACACACACACACACATTTTTAAACATTTTGTTTACTTTCATTATGTGAAGTATATGCTAATATTGGTGATTGTGTTAACAGATTTCCATGTGAAGTTCGTGTAAGGGCGGTTCCTCTAACACCTTGTAGGAGACACGGTAAGAAAAGGAAAGAAGAAGAAGCAGAAGCATTGCTTAGTAAAAAAGAAGCCGCAGCTCAGAAAAACTCGAGCATAATGGAACATTCACCGCAAAGGTCTGTTTACTCTTTAATAGATTCAACTTAAAAGTTAGGAAAAGCTGGACCAAATAAATAAGACATATTTATGTAGGCAGTTGGAATACTTAATCCAAACTGAAAAATCAATACTAAAATATAAGCAAAAAAAACAACAATGAAATTCACAAAATATAATTTATAATTTATTTTTTATAATTAGTGTAGAAGATATTTATTTATGGAAGATATATATTTAGTGTGTAGATATTTTCTTTGTTTTTGAAAACAACATGAATGCAAGAAGAAAAAGAATCGTTGCATTACAAACTAATTTAACATGACATTAAACTGTTTAATTTAATTAAATAATTAAATTTATTGAAAACACAGTTTTTCTAAAACAACAAAGGATGAACTAAAGTAATGTTTTATCATGAAATGTTATTTTAACGATTTTACAGAAATGCTTTGGATCCTTCCGGTCAGAATGTTATGATGATAGACCACGGTGCACAGGTCAGTCCAATGATAATGGATCGTAGAACACCAACTATAGAATCTAGACACACTCCGGTTGAAGCGGGAATGACAATTGAATCTAGAGGATCTGCAACACCTGTAAACTCATTGGAAATGGCAACAATGCTGGAAGGAATGGAAGCTCAGCTACAAAGTTCTCAGGTAAATATTTTTCATTTAAGATTACCTCTAAAATGTAGAAAGTCTTTCCAGTGTAGATTAGATTAGATTTAGTTTTTAAAGTCATGGGGTTTGTTGGACCTTGGCATCGCGATCAGAAGACCTATTGCGCAGCTAAGCCTTTTGGATTCTAATTCAGCAGACTAGTTCCTTTATTGAAAGAAAAACACACTCTGGCCAACTCATGGCATTTGCAGTTTCCTTATTCAACCTATTCATCGCTACTATGCAGTATAATGTCCCTGGCTGACAACCCTCTACTCTTAGAGAAATGTTTCCAGCTGCCTTGTCATTTCAGCCCTACAAGATTAATGTTTTCATCCGTCTTGTCATCTCCGCCATATAAGAGTAATGTTTCCATCCGCCTTGTCATCTCAGTCCTATAAGAGTAATATTTCCAATCGCCTTGTAATCTCAGCCCTTAAAGAGTAATGTTTCCATCCGTCTTGTCATCTCAGCCCAGTAAGAGTAATGTTTCCATCCGCCTTGTAATCTCGGCCCTATAAGAGTAATGTTTCCATCCGCCTTGTCATCTCAGTCCTATAAGAGTAATATTTCCATTCGCCTTGTAATCTCAGCCCTTAAAGAGTAATGTTTCCATCCGTCTTGTCATCTCAGCCCAGTAAGAGTAATGTTTCCATCCGCCTTGTAATCTCCGCCCTATAAGAGTAATGTTTCCATCTGCCTTGTAATCTCAGCCCTTTAAGAGTAATGTTACATCCGCCTTGTCATCTCGGCCCTATAAAAGTAATGTTTCTCACCACCTCTCTTACAGTTTGTTCTTTTAACCTCCCAAGAGGCAGTTGTACATTTACAAACATCAGTCTCATTTGAGATAGGCTGTTGCCTGACTGATGTAATATGTTTTTATCCCCACTCTATTCTTTCACTACAGATTGAGCAGGCCCAGCTAGTATTTTTACAGTCTTTGTTGGTTCCGTGGGTAATACAACTCCAGTTTCCTCACCCTCCTTGCTATTTTTACTCTCCAGGTCTAGTTTTGCCAGTTCTTCAGGGTTTTTTGGACTTTGAAGGTTTGTTTTTAGCAATATAAATCCCACAAGTTGCTAGAGAAATAAAATGCCCACTCGTACAGAGCCCAGCTTGTTAGATAAGGCCTAAAACTTAGCCATGCTTTTAGTTTATGCTCTTTCGTCATAGCTTGGGATGAAGGGATCTGACCCAAAAGCAGTTTAAGAAAGGTTAGATCCAGCTAGGGCACCTCGTGATTGCCAAACCTGTACTCGTCCCTGAGGGCTTTCCATCTAAGTGACAATGTAAAATGATTGAGGTGAGACTGTTTTTGTTCAACCTCACAGTGACACCCTGTGCAAGGATATATGCCATTTATTTAAACCCATCACCTGTTACTCTTTTCATTTAATTTAGTTTTATCATTATGACAGGCTTCTTATTGTATCAACAATTGCACATTTTACGTCTACTTAAACATTCTTTTTTGTATTGATTTTATTAATTAGTAACATGATAACTGTATATCCTTGTAAATAATGTTTTTACTGAATTAGTATGAGCCTGCCGGATACTTTTGGTTTTACAACATGGGACTTGGAACTATATCACAATATAATAATTTAAATGCTAAAATTTAAACATAATTAATTTTTTGCAACAAAATATATTCTTAGTGTGTACAATTAGGCCAGAAGAAAAAAACATTTTCAATTTTGAACTTCTTTTACAGTCCTTTAATTTAAAATTTCTATTTCCCTACTAAAGATTTCAAAATGTTTTGTAATTTAAATAAAATGATAACCAAAATGATAACTAAAACATTTTGTGAGTTGGATTGTGCCAACTGCTTTGACATATCTTTCTGCTAGATTCTGATGTGCAGTTTATCTTTTAAAAATTCATGAACTACTTTTAATAACAGTTTTAAATTACCCTTACATTTGCCTCAAGTTATAACAGTCGGAACAGCGATTGCCTTGATTGATATGTCCGACAGGCGCTTAAATACAACAAAATCTGTTCATCCATTTACTTGGTCATTCAGAATCTAAATTTTCATAGTCTTACATTTTTAATAGATCTGATTCACAATCATAATCAATGTTAAAATCAGCAAAATTAGATATAGAAGTTTTTAATAAAATGTTTTAGCATTCTAATGTTTTTTGATTGATATGTATTTTATAATGTTTTTTGCACAGCTATTATTGCAAACCATAACTTCTTTACGTTCAAGTATTCAGTTGATGAAGTCAACACTACTACTGCGGTGCTTTGTTATACATTCCTATTTTTGTCATGCATTTCCAAAAATTGGGTTGTTAATTTAATGGATTATTTCTACAATTATCAATGAGGTGTGACAGTCGTGTTAAAAACATAGCAAATATTATTGTTTACAATTACATGTGTCCGATTTGATAAACTGTTTGGTTGATCCATTTAACAGTCTAATTAAGTTACATATGTGCAGTACGTTTAGGCAAATAATATAGGCTGACAAGATTCTTAATATAGTATAACATTTTGGAAATGCAATCTCTTGTATGTATGTATTATATGAAGCATTCAGGTTGATCACAGCAATTTTGTTTCTATCAAATACAGACCACTTTCCTGTACATTTATACAGTCGGGGAGTTGACATGGTGTGTTCATTTTAATCGATCAGTGCATTGATTGGATTGAATTTATTATGTACAGCAAATATAACTAAAAAATGACATGTTATTAAACTACAAAATGATGTTAATTTTTGTATTTTCTAAATTTGTTTTAAAAACTAAAGATTTTTTTGAGAGCAGTAACATGACTTGTTTTATTGGTATTTAATAGTTTCATCTTTAATTTTATTGAATTTGTAAAATGTTTGTCAGTTTTATGCACTATTTAAGACAGTATTAATTAGATTTTAACTAGGTTATGTTTAATATTTGTCGATAGGTTTCATCGACAGTGTTAGATAGCCCGGGTTCGATGTACCAAGCTTGGTGTTATCGAGGATCGAGTCCAGAGTTCTACCCTAGTGCCAGTACGCCACAGAGTTGGTCTAATCACAGTCCAAACCCACGACACGCTTCGCCATGGATGTCACGGGAAAACCACAGGGCACAACATTGTCCACAAGTAACTGCTAGTAACAGTTTAGGTAAGGTCATAATGACTTTTTTTTAAAAATTAGACAACTTGGTTAAACTATGTTGTACATCACACTTTTAAACACAGCTTTAATTATATAATTAATTTTGATTTGTTACAGCATGTGGTTGGGGAAATGGACAATACTCCCCCAATTATAGGTTTGCAAGAAGGAATGACAGGGAGATTAAAGTTGATCCGGATAGTACAACAAACCATGCTAGAGTAGAGTCTGCATCTCGTATACCTCACACTCCTGGTACTCCGGGATCAAGTATTAGTTCCAGAAGTCCGACATCTACTCAGGTTGTTCCAGGAGCTGCAAGTCCTTTTTCACCCTACAGTCAAAGTTCAAACTCTCCATGGTCAGGGAATAACCACAACAATCATGAAATGGCTTACACTCCTCGGAATACTTGGAAAGCGACCGTTGCTGAAAAATCATTAATTGAGAAACAGGATGAGATGTTTTCTCCTGCTCCACCTGCGTCACCGAGGTCGATTTCAGCTCTTAGTCCTCATCAGACATCACTCTCTTCAGTGAATTTAGACGGGAGTCCTCAAACACCGCGAACACCTAATCGATCTCAAACGTCCACACCTGTCTGTCATTCTGAATGGTTACAGAGTGGTGAAACTGAGAGTGCTTGGGATTTCAACAGTTCACCAACAACCGTCGTTCAACCATCTTTTCCATCTCCATTCCGCATTCCGAAAGGAAGACCGCCGTCACGATCATCCAATCTGCATTTAAATCCAGCAACACCTCAATCACAAAACGAATCTCAGACAAGTCCCTCTCCTACATTTTTAAAACCATTCCCTCCACACGAATCAAAGTCAGATTATTTAACTCAAAGTCCTTCACCGCATGCTCAAAACGTTTCTAACAGTAATGGTTTGGTAAATGATACAAATCCTTCAAATGTTATTTGTAAAACAGAAACTGTATTACAAAAGGATTATGCAAATGATTCATTACAAAGTGTAAGAGATCAGGCACAGAACAGTCAATCAGGATCTGAACTTAATTTATCACAGAGTATAAAACAAGAACATTCATCGTCAAGTTCTTGGCATTCTGTTGAAGATGTAAAACAACTAAGCGATTATCACTCTACTATGTATGGTACAGCTTCAAATAGTCCATTTCGTAATAATCCTGATTATGCCTATCCTAATTCACATTTACCTAATCACACAAATTTCACTGATACAAAACCTTTTCATCAATCTTGGAATGGAGCGAATGGACATCAAGTTCAGAGTCAAGGAACGCCGCAGCATCCATTATACCCACAGCAGCCTACTAATGTTGATGCGAGCTCTCAAGTTTATCCCACAATTGAAAAGAATAAAGCTTCTTATCATGCTGGGACTATGCCTTATGGATACCAAGTGAGTTTTTCTTATTAAAATTTTTAAATGGTGATTACGTTGAAAGGGATGGAGTTTTCACTTTGATGTTCATTGTAGGATATTTTTATATATTTACTAGAAATACTGTTGGAATATACATGTACTAATGGATGTTTGAACATTCTGGTAATTGTGGAGAATAACGTGACCACTGTTATCAGAGAATTATTCATTTATTTATTGAAATTGTATGTTATTCTGAATATTATGGAAAATAAATTTTGGTGTGAACTTCAAACTTGTTGCTATAGTGATTTTTTGAAAATTGTTAGTTGTACATAGTAAAATAGGAATTTTGAAAATTGTTTTCTTAGAATGAAATATTATATTATATCAGGTTAAACTTACGATTGTATCACTGAATAGTACAAATATTGTATAAACTATATTTTTTTTACTTTCGTTACATACTTAATAATTTTGCTAAACGTTTATTTTTATTTCACTAAAATTTGTAAAACCTTTTTTCATTTTCAGGTGTAGTTTACAATTTATTTCAGGTTATGATATGAAATGTCACATTTAAGTGATAAAGTTTGTCATTTGATAATGAATTGGGTTTTGTGAGTAAGTAATTGTGAAATAATGATCGGAAACAATTAAATGTAAACATATGATATACACACAAACTATGTAAAACATAGTTGTACACACTTGTTTATGTTAAATGTAAAAATACTTTGGTCATAATGAAGATTGTGACAATTTACAGGGGATGTCACAGTTGCAGCTTCCAAGATGGGAGCTCTATGGACCGACACCATACTTCCCTGTGGTACCAGAGACATCTCGACCTGAACCTTTGGGAGAAGTCACAGATTTCATTCAGAATGAAGAGTGTTTTAAGGTTAGAATTAGTAAACTAATTTTATTTTTATGCTTTAAAAACTTTATAATTATTTAAAAAAAATGATTTTAAAGGATACATATATTTTAAGTGATTTTTACTTGAATATCTGTTAACCCGCACATTGATGGGGACTAAATGAATTAACTGATTTATGTGAAATTTGACATTCAATTATGGCTTTTTTCCTGTTTTCAGGATTATTTTTAATTAAAAAACCCAAGTCATTTTTCTTGGTAAAAAACTTTCAAACATTGGTTCTAATGATTTTTATCAAATATATCACAAGTGGTAGCAATTAAAAAATATTAACTGCATTCCCCATTTTGGCAGCCATAATATTATTGTTAAGTTTATTGTACAGTACTTCTAGAATTACATAATTATGTTTTAAAAAAATGTCTATAAACATTTTTAGCTTAAATATTTCTAATTGTGCATACATCCTCAAGTACTTACTGAGAGTAATGCACTAAAAAAATTACTAATTGTAGCAGCAGATATTGCTCAATGTAGAAAATTTAAGCTGTAACTTGAGATTTAATGTTTGTCCTGTTTCAGGATTCACAAATGGGAGGTGTTGCGATCGCACTTGGCCACGGCTCTGTTCTGTTTGAATGCGCTAAGCACGAGTTACACGCAACCACAGCACTCCGTAAACCCAATCGCTTACACCCAACACGCATCAGCTTAGTGTTTTACCAGCATCGTAATCTGAACCGAGCAAAACATGGATGGGATGAATGGGAAGAGAAAATGAGACTACGTAAACTGGGTAATTTGTCAACGAACAGCACCAATCCACCGACATCGCCAGTGGAGGGTACACCAAAGTGTTCAACTCATGTTCTAATGCGTTCGCCTACATACACTACTACAACATGGACAACCCTATTTCCTATGCATCCATGTATGGTAACAGGACCTTACCAAGAAGGTGGGGCAGCAGGTTGAGTTTCATAGCCTTAGGGATGAATTTCTGGTTGATTTAGTAAATGTTTCAAAATTTACTATAGAATTTTTCTAAATTTTAGAAGAAAATTTTGGTTGTTTTTAATATATACGTTGTTCATTTTAACTAGAGAAAGGTAGTGTTTTTTACACTTGTGTATTATTTTTATAAAATTGTAAAAAAAAATTACGAAAAAATAAAATAGCAAGCATTTTCTAATTCAACCAATTTAGAAAATAATTTTAATCAATTAAGATGTTTAATGAGTAAGAAAAACATCTGAAAAATTTATAATGGTTTTTTCATTTTAATGTAAACATATCCCTTTACGTTAAATTAAATCGTACATGTATACAGAACCCACTGCCATGTTGAAACAGTATTAAGTTCAATAAATTAGAGGTTCAAATAATATGAATTAAAAGATCAGTTTTTTTAAAGAAATCGATTTTAAAATCATCGGATGACGGTTCCATGTGTGTAATCAGTATGTGAAATATAAAAAGGACACAACTCCACTCGCTCAATTTAATGAATCATAGGTTAGAGTATTTTGATTATTGTTGAGAAAAACATAAAACAAATCATATAATTTCTATTTATTAAATAAAAATTAAAAAAAAATATTTTTATGATAATACTCATTATGTTGTAAAAATTTGGTTGGAAAACGTTATTTCTGATTATTTATTGTTTTATTAGATTCTAGTTTTTTTTACAACTTTGTGTTAATTTTGCCAAACATTCCTTATTGAAAGATAGGCCTAGCGTAGCATGCCACAGTTGAATAAGTTGACTTTAGTCGTAGGAAATCATTTGGTAAATATCTGTGATATTTCAATTCAGAAGGTTTTTTTACCGAAGGCAGTTTACCAAATATTCTTTCTATCGCTGAAGTACAACTAGATCGTCAAGTTAAAACAACTCCAAAAGAAACATAACTCTGTTAATAATAGTTATACATAGCTTCATAATTTTATAATGCCTGTACAGAAAAAATATATAAGTAGAATAGAATGTGTGGTTTTATTCTAAATGAGTTATTTTATTACATTTGTATTTTAGAATACAGTTATATTGTAAATGGGATAAATGAGTATGGAATTCCATCACTATTCCAAGTTTGTATCTGGAATGAAGTTACCTTTTCAGTTTATTGGACTGCCAAACTCCCAAAGATTTTTTACTCTTTTATTTTATTTTGTATAGGCGACTGGAAATGACGTACAAGTACGTTTAAACAAAATTTTCAAATGGGTAATGTTTTAGATCTTTTTTTGAAAGAAAATGGATGTTATTTATGCCTAGTCTTTTAACAATTTGTCAGTAAACAACACGTTATGTCTGTTTTTTAAAAATAAAAAAATATATATTCTAGTACTTATTGTTCATTTTGCATTCCTTTTTAAATAAAATATAGGGATACAAACAATTGCTAATTCATCTGAAAATGTTATGATTTTTCCTCAAATTATTGCTATATATATCCGAGTAGAAGGTGAATAAAATTCAGTAAATACTGAAAAGATTGAGAAAATAAATTTTTTTTAAATATGTGTTTGGAGTGAACTAAAAATTTAGTTAGACCAGTATTTTGAGAGAAGTAGTAGGGCCTAATTACTGATTGTCATCTTGGTGGTATTACTGAACTGAAGTTGTCAGCTGTTGTAGGTGTCATTTGACCAGAGTGCATTGACTTTATATTTTACCCTTTTGATTTTGCATATTGACTTGAATATTAATGCTAGCTTAATCTTGTCAATTGCTCTGTTAATAATGTCATGCGAAATTAGTAGAACAGTGTGTAATCAGTGCTTTTTTTACTAAAGTCTTGTGAAACACCATTTTTTGATACCCCAGGCAGACAAAGTAGTGTGAAAAATCCATTATGTGTAGTGAATTTGATGTACCACTTTCTTTTGTCAAATTTGGTTAAAGAATTATTTGATCAGTACGTGATGCTGTCTTTTTCAAAACAAAGTAATTTATTGTAATCATTAACAACATGAGCAAAATTTTTTTTTGTAATTTTTTCATATACATAAATAGACAGCATAGGCATCGAATATAAATGGACTAGAAATACAAACACTGTTATAGTAACGAGCTTGATATCAGCAATTAATGTTCGTTATTGTGTTATCAGCCACTGCAGTTTATTTAACTGTAGTTGGAACACCCTGCCACCAGTAGCGAGTCTTCACATTTTTTATAAGGTTATCATTCTAGAATGTTTATATTCAGTGACTGTACTCACTTTTAACTTTTGATTTGCCTATCGGCTTACAAAGTGTGTTCCGTATTTAATTAAAATTTCAGTAATACTAGCTTTTTATTCCTTTTTTTAATAATTACTGATACAAACATATTTATGCAAGAATTCAGAAATTACTTTTGAGGATTAAAAATACTAAAACTTAACACTTTCATATTCAGCGCCCCAAACTATTGCTCCAATTGCTACAAATAACTTAGCAATTCATACATTTATACTATTGAAATCAGGATGTAATGATGACATTACAAATTAACAATTTGGACAATAAACAATATTGATGGTTACGTATCTGAAACCTTCAAACCAGAAATTAAAAAAAGAAAAGTGCTAATGCAACTTCATAGCTTTAAATGAGAGCAGCATAGCAGAGTTGGTATCAAGACTGACATTCGCTGTGACTTGGCCCTTTGTTCTGTCAGGTGTAATAGCTTCTCTGTGCATTAAATTAATTGCCATCTTCATAAGTTCATCAGATGTAAAGATATAATAAAACTTTAATAACAGTGTTGTTTATTACAAATGTATATGAAACAGGTTAGTCTAAACTTCATATTTGTACTGGTAAATTTATTAGGACTACAAAATGATCTCAACAAATTGTAACTAAACTAACTTCACATTCAAAATAACCTTTAGTGTTCAAAATTACGTATACCGCAACTCAAAATTGTTGTAAGAGTTAAATATTTAGCGAACCAATGATTTAGTTTTTTATTGTATGATTGTGACGTGTGTCATGTTATTTATTTAGGTATGAATGTGATGTACGAATGATATCTAGGTTAGGTTATGTTTAAGAAGTATAAAAAAGCCAAATTGATTGTCATTGGTTACAATCTTGTACATTTCGGACTGACAATCGGTTCGTTATGCCCTGTAGATTTAGGTTTTACTACTCGTGTACATTCTCTGTAAATATTAAAAAGGAAAAATATTTGTCGTTTAAATTGTTTCAAGTTGGCAAGTTTTCAAAATTTGTTACTTTTTTAAGAACCACTTTTTTGTTTGTTATACTGATAGGTTTTTTTTAAACGTTAGTTTCAATGTTTTAAATTAAAGGTGTAAGCTAGTCATACAATTTGAAATGTGTTCAAAACTGGTTTCATTTTTTATTTAATGCAAGCCATCTGCGATGACAAAGCCAATTTGTATTATAAGCTAATTTTAGATGACATTTATAACTTAGATTACTCTGTGTTTAGTTAATTTATTTTTTAGAGATAAAAACCCCACCCCAGTACTGACTAGGCTAGGTAGATGTCTGTAAAATTAGATTTTTATAAATAAAATTAACAAATGTTGATTTTTATATTTAAATTAGGGTATTTATATCATTTTAAATACTGCAAATAATGTTTTTGCTCAGAGTTCGATGTACAATTGTTTATTTATACAAACAAGCCAATAATGTTCAATTAAATACAATCAGATGTAGAAACATATGTAGTGATAAACAAACGATATGAATGTTAGTCGGATCACGTCAGACTGGCGATTCTGTTGTCGTTATCTGCTAAAATTGAAATTTAAGATATTTGTGTTAAATCATTGTGGATGATCTCAACCGATTTATTTTTTATACTGGTTGGCATTCATGTTTAAAATGTTAAATATTTGCACATGTTTTACCATAGTTTGCAGTTTTTAGAGTTAAGAAAAGAAATGGAAAATGTATTTTCAAGCCAATAGAGTATATATAACATTTGTTACCTAGCGCGTGAAGAACAAAATGTCATAATATCTTTTGTAGAAAAAAATATACTTTAAAAATTTTAAAAAATCGCTTGCCTTGCTGAGAGAAATAATTTTAATAAAAAATTATTGAAAAAATGTATAAAAAAAGAAAAAAAAGTATAAAATTAAAAGCAATATAATATGTAACTGTGTTTGTTATGTGACGTGTCGTGTGGTTTTGTGAATTGTATCTTGTATTTTAAGGGCTTTTATTTACAAAAAGCGAGCTTTTTTTCGAGTAAGTACAAATCAACTGGTTCTATTTGGAAGCAGGACAGATCGAATGTGGAGCGAATGTAGAAACTTTTTTAACAAAAATAACGTGTAAATGATGTAATAGAATGAATGTTTTGTCTTGCACGTTAAAAAGACATGTGACATGTGACAAAATAGTTGATATATTTCTACAATATATATAATAATAATTGTACGTAATAAACGGTATATTTTTGACACTTTTTGTCACCTTGGATTGACTCAAGAGTTCCACAGATTTATTGTACATCACATGTTTGATTTAATCGCCCCATCCCATCCAAACAAAGAGTATATGAAGATTATTTTAAATCCGTAGATTTAATCTTTAGAATATAAATTTTAAAGTAATGCTGTTGGAGAATTCTTTGCTCGGCTCGTAACTTCACTGTATCTTTTGTTATCACAAGAACCAGTCTTCCTTCGGCTTATTCTTTTCTAAATTCAATTTTGTATTTATCAGTCAGTTATATTTAGATTAAGTGAATGTATTTTTTACATTAAAAATCATTTAAGTTTTTGAATGATTTTGTTTGTAGCTTGTAGGTTCTTTGATAGTTAACGTAGTCTTTGAAAAAAAAGAGATTGTAGCTCCAATTTACAATGTCATTGTTTTTAATGTGAATATACTACTTGAATTTGTCAATAAAAATGATTTTTTTTATTAAACCTTTTTGAACTTTTTGAATAAACAACTATGCATGGCTGTAAAATTAACTGTACGAGGAGATTGTTATTTTTGGAATTAATTATACTCAACAAACTAATTGATTTGATGAGTTTGATCTTGAAGTGGATGTGCAGAGGAACTTGAATATAATGTTACGAAGAAATCAAGAAAAAAATGATGTTATGTCTGAGTCTCGTTATAAGGAATAATGTATAATAAAAACATCATTTCAAAATATTAGTAAATAATAATGAGAAACAAATTCGAGTAAGTTAAATTCATATTATTAGAATAATATAGTAGAGTTATTGAAGTTCAACCATTATGGAAAAAACCAACATTTTTGTTGCTTAAAGTCTCTTATGCCAGAGTTTGTGTGTATGTATATGGAGTAATGAGGGTGACAGATTGGTTTAATGGAAAAGGTAAAGCTTACGGCAGTAGCAAGTCCTGAACACACGACCATGACGTACACAGTTCAGAGACACAGCAGGCTCTTCAGTGTTTTAGCCACATTGATCACTGAACTCTCACTTGCATAACAATACTATAACAAACCACAGAACAAGACTGAAATTGAGCAGGAGATGAACAGAAGAAGGAGGGCCATCTGGCACAAACATTCCTGTCTAGACTTGAGCATAAAATAGCTGGAACATTAAATGACTTCAAGTAATTGTGGTTGGTAGCATGGGAATTCAAATTACAGAGGTTCGCTAGTACAGAACTTTGAATTAATGAATTTTCTAAGATACAATCAGAACAAAAATTTGAATTATCAAGTTTATAATTTTGAAAACTTGGACTTATAAGAGGTGTTTTTACCGTGGAATGAAGATTTCAAGGGGATTAAAAAAAAATCGTGTTATCAAGAAATTTGAGTTATTGAGGTTCGACTTATCAGCTCCTACTGTACTATATTTATGTTGTATCACATAATGTATTGTCTGCAATAGATAGTTAATGCTATAAATCAAGAGTGGAACTTAATCAGAAATAAAAAAATTATGAAAGCCATAAAAATACCACAATCAGATGAATTAAAATGTACATACGAACTTTGTAACTATAACCGTGGAAGAAAAACAGTACAGGTAAAGTTATTTATAAGAAAATATTTATAATTTATTAGTTAAAACATTATACATAAAATCACCACATAAATGGAGCCCTTTCTCTTAAAATCTTTACACTATACTTTTCCCATTCTTGTGGCTGTATCCAAAGCTCATGGGCTGATTCTAAGCCTGACAAAATAGCTGCTCCTTTCCATGTTGTCATCTGTGGGTCCATTTCTTTTGGTGAAGTTATTATATCCATTTGTTCTAGAAAGAAATTCAGAACAAAACACATTAATATATTTATTTATAGTAAAATCTAATTTTGAAATTTTGAAAAACTATATGCCATTAACTAATTTGTTGAAGTGATACAAATGTTAATACAAAAATCTTCTTTTCGGCTTAAAACGTTCTCCGATAACTTCTGATTCTTAGCTTCTATTTTTCTCTGTCATTCCATAGACCTTGATCCATCCCCCAATCCCTCTCACTTCCTTGGCAATTCAGTAATTCCTCCGAGGATGGTTACTAGGTTTTTTAACAATAAAATTTGTCCCGAGTATTGGGGATTTAACCCAATTAATCAACCCCTTATTCGGAGGACCAGGGTTTGATTTTCGATTATCCTTCTCCTAGATGAGTCCTAGCTTTATCTACAGCTAGGACTCTCCTCCAGCCCACCTATTGGTGCTGATGGTATTTTATTTCTTACCTACTCGCCGGCTTGTCGGTTAGAGCTTTCCCCTATCTATCACCTGGGGACGTGCCCTCTAGGGTCAGGCTCCCCCCAAGAGTACTACAAAAATAACTGCCTAAAATCATAAATTAAAGGAAAAGACAATTTCAATATGGTTTTTTTTGTTTGTTAAATATATCACTTTGAATTTATTAACAGAATCAAGGATGATATGAAGAAAATGTATATGAAAATGTATTCAACTTGCACAGACAATTATAGATTTACAAGGAAAAACACCTGATGCAATGTTTCACTTGACAACTGGACACGACTAAGCACTTTAAAAGAATAATGTTTTAAAATAACAACTGCGTATTATGTGAAAGCCATTTTAAACAAGGACCACCTTCTTGTCTGGAGAATCAGTCTGCCACAAAAGCAGAAAAGAAAAACCTGCCCGGCCTATTCTTGGAAAGTACAACCAAATAAAATGTGAGGTAATCCAAACCTTTGGACAAACATTCAGTGTTTGCTGGGTATTTGATGCTAGGGTTATAAATGTAGAGAGAAGGAAATACTTTTTCCAGTAAACAAGTGATACTGTTCAAAGAATGTATTTATTCAAATTCCCTTAAATTGTTCATCCAGTAGTAGGCTTTTAACACAAATGAGATGAACAACACATTTGCAGAAAGCCTTGACTACGATGAGTCCAAAAGCATCAAAAAACCCAGAAGCTATCTCAAAATCTTGTGAGAAAGTCAAAGATCTGTTGCGTTTCGACCAATAAAACACAGTGTTAACAGGCAGGATGTACAGTCAGCTAGTACATTTTCAATGAGAAATAATAGGTTCAGGAAATGGGTCTGAGATTCGGCACCCTTTGGATCTACAGATATGGCCAACGAACTCGGTTTTCATGAATGGTTCTCTAGCGATTTGCATAAGGGCATGATGAAGAACTCATTTTTACATCAGTTATTGTCAAAGGACAGGAATCCATTCAATCACATCCAAAGGGCAAAAAAATCTGCTCTGGTTGGTTGGCTTATTCGGCCTAACAAAAATTTATAATGGTGTTATAAAGATTCTGATATCCATAAAGTTTCTGATATTATTAGGTAATAGAGATGGTTCTAAAGGCCGCCTTGGTGGCCTAATGGATAGCGTACTAAGCTTTCACCCCGAGGACCCCCGGGTTCAATTCCCGGCCAGAGCTTGGCATTTTCATACGCTATAAATCATCCCATCGTCTGCATTAGCCCAAGTGTGCACAATAGTCGGACATTAAACACTAAAAAAAAAATAAAAAAAAAAAATTACCAAATTTGTGTTTTAAAGCATAAAACACAGATTTTAATACCAATTAGAGCTTTGAAGTTCATTTTCAAACAAAACAAGAAAAAACTTATTTTTTGAAAAAGTTGCATATTTGCAATGTTGTAATGGTCTGGTATTACTAACATGCTGACAGTCTTAAAAGACATTCTGTAAAAATTGTCCAGCACTAAAGGGGTTAAAAATAAATGTGTAGGATGATGTACTTTGTTGCTATGGTAACCTCAGCTGTTTTACTTACTAGCAAAAGCTTTTTCTAGGGAGAGCAAATGACAGGTGCTTTGTCAGCTACTGGTAGTGGAATGCATTACTGGTCCTGCCAGCGCTCCACGACAGTGCTTTGACATGCTCCTGAATAATATTAATGGACTACCTTTATTAGAAATTTTATGCTTTTTCTGCACGATACCGTCAAAATTATAACTGGTTTTACCATTCAACCAGTATCACAGAAAAATAGCCAGCAACAACAATAGTCACTGTTAAATAAGAGGCCACCATCTTGAAACAGAAGTGAACAGAAAACAAATTTTACACAAGTTGTTCGAGCTTCATACAAGGTACTTTTGTACTAAATTTCAAAACAATCGGTCAATGTATTTGACAAAAACACACAAACAAAGACCTCACTTTGCTCGGTCAATTAACTTTTTGAATACTTTACTTTAGTTGCAGACAACAGATATTAATTAAATATTATTTCAATTGTTTGTGGCAGTTGGCACCTAAAAATAAAACCAACATCAATTTAATTGTTCAACTTTTGGCAGAAAAAACTAGTTAAAATGAAAAACCTTCAGACGTAATTTTTGAAACAAAAAACTGACTGTCAAAGATTTAGTAAGTCGTGCATCCAAACGTATCAGTAAAAGCATGAACTTAAAATGGTAGTATCAATGGTTGACCCTGTTTACCACAGCTAAACTTTGAATAATTACCATTTTAAAGGAACACGATACCTGTTCTCAGCAAGTAAGGGATCTGAAGAGATATCCTGTTCTGAAGCCAAGTGCTGATACCCTGGAACTTCATGCCTCCTCCCACTACCAGTATACACGAATACATCTTGCGCTTCAAATCATCTGAACCTACAAAAATACACTTATATATCAACAGGCTACAGAAATAAATAACTCGATGACAATACCTATAAGCTTAAAACTGTTAGTAGCTTCTTAGAGGTTTATAAAATATTTTCATGAAAACATAATTAAAAACGTTGGAGATTTCTGGACAGATTGGTATCAACAGCTTTATTTAAAATGATAAAAATAGTTTTAAAAGTTCTATTAAGTTACGTGCCCAAGAAGGAATAACTTCTCTTAAAAGATGTAAATGTGGTGGAGACAGTTACTAATAATAAATAATCACGGCAAACAGCTGTATGACTGACGTAATTGAAGTAAATTTCCAAAAAAAGAACACCTCATCACATCATGTAAATGAACATTTTATTTTACTCTATATCAATGGAAAGCATCTTACTGCATCTATCAATCGACTGAAGTATGGCCTGGTCTAACCCTAGCAGCTGTTCAGGTCCAAGGACAAATTCTTTCATTTCATTAGTTTGACCTTGACTCCCAACTTGACCTTCAAGCATAGCATCCACTACGATGTCTTCCTCCCCGCCTCCTGTTCCACAATTCTCTCCTGGTAACGCACCTTCTGTTGCTGCCTCTAACGCTTCTTTAGCTCCTCTCCTCTGTTGGTATAAATCAGTGAAGTTAAAAATTTCACACCAGCAAAATTAAAATGGAAAAATGCTTAAACAAAGTTTTAAAACAATTACACTATTAAAATTCATTAAGTTTTCATGAATATTTTACGCACACTTGTTTCCCGTAGATAATCACCATCATGGGGATCCTGAGGATCGCCTGTAGAGCGTTTCTGTGTCACAACGGATTTTAAACCTGTTACACCCAACAGTTCTGGCTGGAACAAACCTAATGGTGCTATCATGCATTCGTCTGCCATCTGTAAAATAAACAACAGTAGTGACAGTGTGGGTTTTCATATAAGGTCGCATTTAGCTGCTCGGAGCTCGTAGGCACTGCTATGCTTTGCCATCGAGCAGCTTTACCCCTTTCAAGAATATTAAAAAATTGTCATTATTCATCAATACTCAGTACAAGTATACAACTTTTTAAAGAAACACAAACTGAAAGTGCAATGTGAAACAAATAATTATAGTAGCCTAAACATATGTGAACATGAAATGAGAGATTTGATTGTTAAAATTAAATATAATTTTTTAATTCATACACTTCTATTTGACGTGAAGCACCTATCATTTTCTGCTGGGCTTGTTATATTACTTTTAATGTAATTCCTCCAAACTTTTTAATACTTATTTTCTTCGTTCATTAATGATTTTTTTTTTCTGTTTGCACTTCTAAAAATTTTGTGCTCTCGGCAAGAACCTAGTCAGCCTAATGGAAAATACTGCCCTCTTTTCAAACTTTATTTTAGGAATCTATAAACAACCTGACAATTTTAATTTTTGTATGATTAGAGCATGCATCTTTCTGTTTTATGGACCATTCAGACGCTAAGTTCTAGAATAAATTTAGGGGAATTATAGTACTGTAGTTATGATTTAAAATGTTAGTTAAAAAGGCAATAAGTAATCAATACTGCAAACATTTCTACTGTTATCATATTTTGTTACATATTTTCTTTTTCCGCAATTTTAAGTTACGTTTGTTAATACTGTAATTCAAAAAATGTACATAGGTTACATATTTTTTTTTAGAAACTAAAAACAAAAAATGTACATAAACTTTTGTGTTTATACATTAGACTTAAAATTTAAAATACGAAAAGTTTAGTTTGCCTATAGTGCCATATTTGTACAAACAGCTTTAAAACTACATTATGAATAACTTATTAAAAATAAACCTGATCTTAAATCATTATTACTTTACAACAAATGGGAAACACTACACTGAAATCAAATTGTTTGAAATTTGAATATAAATCAGATATAAAATACTCACCTGTATAGTATATCTAACTGTAGGAGTTCTTGGTTGTCGTACAGCAAACGTTCGCTCAGTGCACCCGCACACGTCCAAATTAACATGACAGGAATCATGCTTCAGTTTCTGTAGAAGCAACGCATCCAATGAATTATTCATCGGATTGCAATTTTTATAAGGAAATGCACACTTCTGTAATAACCAATGAAAGCTCTGTGTTATATCACCGCCTCCATAGCTTATCCTTACACGAGTGGCAGGATGCGAGATACCGTCTTCAACGCATGATACTGATGTCTTTTCGTGACCGCAGTCAATAACGCAAGCACAGCCCAGACCTGCACCAAACGTAGCGGCAACATGATCCTGCCGGACAAAAATGAAATGAAAATAAATTTTGAAAAGTTATTGTAAGTACCACTTAAAAAAAACTCACTTTAAATATTGTTTTAATCACTTCTACCAAACTATATTCAGTATTATCATTCCTCGAACAAACTCAGTTTAATTGTATTAAAACTCGCTAGTCCACTAACTGAAAATTTAAAAATAAAACTAGGCAAGAAAAATAAACAAGTATTCTCTGGCTGAACTTCCACAATATGAAGTGTTGAAAATATCCAAGAAGAAATTTGTAGAACAACCAGTGTAAAATAATGCATTCAGAATTTTGTTTTTAAAAATCTTTACCAGTCGATTTTACTCTCCAGATGAAACTATGTTAATATTTTTGTAGCCTTTTATAAATTTTCAATGTTTTTGCTCTAAATTTTTTTCGTAACTGAAACAGTTAAAATCAATTTGACTTTTAAGAATTTAATCACCGTGTTTAGAACAAAAAAGCTTACAGCCAAGTTGTCGGTTTGATTTTAAATGCAAGTACAAATTAATTAAAAAATACCTGAAGTAAAAAACAGCTGCCGAATCCAATTTTGCATAGCAACAAGGTGGTCAGTTCTTTGAGGTACATTCTGTTGTAAATATCAGGAACAACAAGTACCGCCCTGTAGTGCTGGAAAAATATAACATTATATTAGCTAACTAAAAAGGACCATCCGTAACATGTGTTCTGCTGCTGATGCTTAGCCGCTATACACATTGGTTTAAGCTGAAGGATATTCCATGTTACAGATATTGTGGTGTTAATGATACAGTGTACAGTCAGATGAAGGTGATAAAATGACAGGCAGGAGATAAACTAATAAGTGGTAACCATTAATGATGCTTCTGTGATTATGAATAATTTATGCTGAAAGTCGAGGACAATGTAAAATGAATGCAAATTAAAGTGAAGAACAAAAATGACAAGAGTGGACCACATTATGTTCCTATAGGAATTGTCCATTGTTCTACAAGTGCCGTTCTTGGGAAAGAAATAATGATTTAAAACTTGACTACTGAAAAATATATTTAGAATGTTCAAGCCTGTAGTAAACATGATGGTAATTATAGTGTAGCTTTGCCATTCCACTGTAGCATCATATTAACAGTGTTGCAAAGTTGCCTACTTTATATTTCAAAAAGAGCAATGTTTTCCTTGTCTTTAACTGGACATCAGCATTTACTATTTAGTAGTTAACACACTCTAATATTTTTATTGATATTGTATTATATTTTTGTCATGAGCTTTTTTTGCATTGTTTTGTTACATCTTGCTAAGTAATAATTATAATAATAAAACAATGCTATATTGTGACCTAAAATATACAACCAAAAAAACTTTATAAACTTAAAGTAACTTACAACAACTTCAAAAATAAACAAAAAATCAAAGAAAACTTTATTGCATGCACTGCTTTAGTTATAATTCAAGGGACTGTCTGCTGGGATGATAACAAAATTGTAAATTTTTACTTATACAAATAATATAAATAATAATAAACCACTCATTTAGAATTAAATTAAAATACAATTTAGTTCATACATTTTTAGTGATTGGGGAGAAAGAATTGCATGCAACAATTGGCAACACTGCTGCAACAAATTGGCATATAAGTACATTGTGTGATTTGCTATTCTAATGCTGAACAAAAAACCCAGTTAACAACTCCTCAATACTGCTGAGCCGTCTAAATACAGTATATTCAGATCTCTGTGACTTGACATTCTAAACAGTCTCCTTGCAGAAATAATGCAAGGGTTGTTCTGGGCAAGAGGTGTTTACGGTTTTAGTAGAGAGACTGGATGAACTATGTTCCATAGTGAGTGTAAACATTTCCCAAGTCCATAAAAAAAAGTGAATTATATGTTGAATTATTTAATATTTTTGTCTTCTGGTCTAAACGTTCTTGTTACAGTTTCTTCAATTATTGCTAATATTTTTCTAAAAAATTATGCTAAACATTTTAAAAGTGTTTTAACATAACAATTAAAGATAACAATCTATACAAGTAAATATAGTACCAACTTTAACGACTTTGGAACAAAATTTTAATTCATATAATTACTATTAGTGAGTAGATTTACTAACCTTAAGGTCTTTGACAGGTATGTCCAATTTATAATTTATTATCCAGCACCAGATTGTTTGCAGATCAGCAAGAACTGATGTAAGAGAGCCACCAACACCTGAATGAATGTTTAACTCTCCTCGGTGGATAGGAAAATGTATGTTGTAGTCTAATGTTGGATTTAGATGAAGTATCTAGTAAAAGATAATGGTTTTTACTTATAGGCCCTGCAGGAAGGTGCAGACTAGCTGCACCTATTGGGAGGATTTAGACAACCCTCACGGTACCTGAGTCTAACATACACTTACACTTACAACTAATTTTTTACATTCACACTTACATTTAGGGATGCAATAATAGCTCAATATGCTTTTCGCCTTAAAATAAGGAAAAAAATATTTATAGGTTACATAATTATTAACGTTAAAAAATATGTTGTTATATTTTCTTTGTTTTATTTACTTCTGTATTAACTCTAATTTTTATTTTTCTTGCTTTCTTTAAGATTCCAATATCGTGTCACGGTGATGAACCTTAGTGGTTTTTCACCGAAAAAAAATATTTTCATTAGCTTAACAAGAATGAAACCATTTAATGTCAGAAAGCATTAAAACCAGTAAATATAAATGACATTTTAAAATTTTCTATTATATATAAAAATGAAAATATCTTCATAATAAAACAATTTTTTAAACATATTTAAAATCTAATATAAACTATCTTAAATTGTTAATTGTCTTAAACTGCCAAAATACAACAGCGTACCTCATCTCCCACTACAAAATTTGATTCAGGTTTAGACCACTCGCCACCAGAAGCACTTATAACTTCTGGCTGAACACGTCTATTGAATGCTGCAATCTGTTGAGGAGGTGTGGCATATCTCCTCTGTCCATCAGACTGTAGACAAGATTGTAAAGTGTGAGACACCTGTAGACGACATTCTTCCATTTCTTGCATCACTTCTGAACTCTAGTAAACAGAAAGAGAAATACAAAATGTTAAAAAATAATGAAGTTACTTGTGAGTCAATAAATATGATCGAAAATATAAATGATGTTATTTTGGAGCAGTATATACACTTTAGGAATACAGGCTAATAGAATGGAGGACTGGCTTTTGAATTTTTTCAAGTGGGTTCAACCAGCAAGATTGAAAAGATGTCCAAAAACCAGTTAATAGATACATAATGAGGAGATAGATACAAAGGAGCTTCAGATTGACAACTGAACCAACAGGAACTATCAAGAGCAGAAAAGCAATAACAATGTAAAATATGGCAAAAAGTAAAACTTAAAAAACCCCTTACTCTTTGAACACATGGTGGTAAAACAGGATCTTGGTGTGACAGTCCTCCAGGCAATCTTTTTCTTGCAACAGCATGAAGTTCTGTGTGAGGATTTAAATCAGATGCTCGTCCTATTCGAACGTACAATGATCCAGGATGAATGACAACTACTGTTTGAGCTTGAATTTGCTGAAAATTCATTAACAATAAAATTATAAAGTGATATAAGTCCTAAGTTTATACATTTTTAGAATGTAGATGGAACTTCAATACATGTCCCAAAGTTTTACAAAGATAACCGCCTAACATAAAACTAAAAACCAAGCAAAAAACTATCAAGACAACTTAAAGCCTCATAATTTTTTAATATGAAAACACTCGTAACAATATGTATAACCTTTATTAAGTACTTTAATATGTTAAATCTTGTTTCAATACGTGGTTTATTTTGTTAATTTGTCTATTTTATGGTACAACTAACATTAGGATGTTACAAAGTTGTTAGGCTGTTTTATATAATGAAAAAATATAACTTTATTAAAGTAATATCTATAGGAAGTTATTAATATGGAGTGCAAAGTTCACACTAAACATTTCATGAAAAATTTTTTAATTTAAAAAAAGTCATCAGGTTACTAATACAAAACTATAATGTCAAACTAAACCATAAATTTTATAGGTTAGGTTAACAAATTCAGTTGCGACTATATTAATTTTTTTTCAATAAACATTAACATCGATCTTAATTTGTAACTAAAATACATTCAGTATCAGTAATAACTTCCAAATAGCAATAGTAGTATTGTGTTTTACCTCTATACACGATGGATCTTGAAATGTAGGCATAAGGAGGACGTTTATGTTAACTTTTGAGAATAAGTGTGTTGAGTTCTTAAATAATCGAAATATGAGCTACATAAACATTAATTATTTCATCTAACATACATATTTTTTTAAGTATCAGTAATAAAAATTAGGTTTTTCAAATTAAGAAGTAATTTAATTTCACAAACACTAACTTTGGTTAGCTTTTTATTTGTATTTACATTTAGTAATCAGCTGTGATTAAGCGCGAAATATTCAATTTTAAACATCAAGGAAAGTTAGTTTTAATTCAAACTAAAGGGAATGATAACAAAAACAATAAAAGATAAAACTATAAATTCTTCGGAAAAATTAAAATGGACAAAAAAGGCTGCCATACAAAATGTAAAGCTTTGTATTTTAAAAAAGGAAAATTTAAGGATGCATGAATTTAAAAAAAATTATTTCATGTTCCAGCCATTGCAGGTTGTTCAATATTAAAACACGAAAGACACGAACTGTAATCGGTTACAAATGGTTAATGAAATTATGTGACTAATAAAGAAAATTATTAAATTTAAAAGTTATAAAAATAATTTAATAACTAATAATCATTATAAAATTTAGTAAATACGTTAAATTTGTGATTCCGATATAATGAATGTTAGACACACGGATTGTGGTACCATAATTTTGTATATAATTGTTGGCAAGCCTAAAATTGCATTGCATTGTTTATGTTTAAGTTTCCTCTTGAGGAAAACTTTTAGATAACCGAGTTGTTAAGTGATAACTTAACTTGTGAGTTAGGCTAATTGGTTAGTAAATGTGTAAACTTTAAATTGGGTAGGATTTTGTTGTGCCGTTTGTAGCACATAAGTCTGAATAGAAAGAAAAGCAAGAAAAGTGAAATTATCTGAAAATGACAGAAGCAAAAGATTACGAAAAACAATTTTATGATTTAGGAAAATGTGATATATTATTTGGAACAGCATCAGCTTCGTATCAAGTTGAGGGTGCCTGGAACGAAAATGGTATGATTTTCTCAAGTAAATTTTTTAGGAAAAATGAAACAAAAATTGTTTATCTTAGCGTATAATGTCTTTGCAGGGAAAGTTAGCCTATAGAAAAAAGATTTAGATGAAAACGTATTTCACAAATACGTTTTCTTACTGTTTTAATTGATGATAGTTAAGAAAGACTTACAAGGAAACTATACTGTTTTAAGCTATATTGCATAAAAGTAGGCTACTTGTTTTTCTGAGTAATTTTTTTTTTTTTTAGCAGAGAAAAACTAATTGAAATACATTTTTGGAAAATTCGAAGAAGTACCATTCTAGTGGGTGGGACACAGTGTTACAATTTCCCAATGATATTTGTGGTTAAGACTGTAAAACTAGCCTACTGTATACACTCTGTAATTTTCGACTATAGTATAATTTTTGAACAACCTAATATGGTGTCTATATGATGGTAACTTACTAGAATGTCAAAGTTTACAGAATGAAGACTGTACAGTACACAATAAAAAACTATGTTGTAAACTATATCCTGTATGCAGTGTCTGATTGTAATGAAATGCAGTACTTGATAAAATAGAGTATAAAATTTGTTAAAACTTTATAAAATCTTGGCACTTAAGCAATAGTTTGATACACCTTATTTTCATGACTTTAACATTTTTTGTTTTGTTACCTATTTTATTATTAAATTAAGTGATATTAATTTGCAAAACATAACTTTTTTGTGTGATAAGTTACGATTTTATGTAGTTTTTAATGTAATTATTTTATGATGTCTTTGTTGTCTACAATACATGGGATGTACAGGATCATAGCCAAGGTCATGAAGGTAGTATTAATACTTGTTATGATATGGTTAATACATTGCTAGTTTTCATAATGATCACTTGGTACAAATAAGCTAACTTTTACGCTATAGTATGGATTAGGTTAGTAAAATTTCTTTTGGATCTTCCAGTAATTTTTTCACGTTTTTTTCATTTTTATATGTTTGGTTATTATTTATAGGCATTAGATAATGTATTTTGCCAGAAAAAAAATAGTAAATTTCACACAATAGGCCTAATGATTAGCTTATGGAGGTATTTAAAAAATTGTTCTTCTGATAATTTCCTCACTTTTATATTGTCAATTATTACTTATATGCATGAAATAAAGCGTTTTTACTAGGAGAAGGATGAAAAATAGAGTGTTACACAAAGAGCAGAAATAAAATTTTAAAGTGTTGAGTTTCGGAGGCTGTTGGCTCCCTTACGCTATTCCATAATTTATCAGATTATAGATTGCCTTTTAGTCCCATGGAAAATCAATTTAAAGATTATGCAGTATCATTTGGTGACTACACAGATGTAGATAATATTTTACAATATTATGTGAACTTAATTGAAGAATATAGAATTATATATACAGTTGCCTAACTTAATGGGCAGCTGATAACTGCTTGTTTTTTTATAATTGTTAAAAAATCCTTAAAAAACAATAGTTTTATTTATTATGTGGACTGACCTACAAGAGACTTTTTTAAACTACACATTTAATTTTTTAAGTTAGATGTTATAAACTTTTATGTAGGAATAATATAATTAATAACATATTTTGATTTCTTAAAAAAAACATAAAAAAAGCTAGAAAACCAATTAATATTATACTAACCAAAAACAACAGTTATTGGTAATTCTTTTGTCAATTAGGCTGGTTATTTTCAGTAAACATTCAAGCATATTTTAATTATGCTGAGTAAATTATATTGTAGGATAGTACTGCATACTATATTCGTGTTTTAGCATGAATACAATATTCATGTAATTTTAGTATCAAACAAAAATTTGTAGACCAATCAAGCAAAGTCTAAAAACCAATAATATTATTGAAGGGATATTTCACACAGTAAACAAGCATAAAATAATAAATTATATTTTAAAGTTCATAATCATTAATTTAAAATAAGTTTAATTTTGATTTTATTTAATAAACATCTAAAAACTATGGTAAGAAAGAATGAAAAAAAAAACTTTTTAAGAATGTTTTGTAGGGTTGATTTCTTAGTTTTAGTAATCTGTTGCTGAAATTCAGGTTTTTTTACAAAGGTCATAAACGTTATAAACACAAGGTTTGTCCAATAAATACGCGAACTAAGGTCATAAAAACTTTATTTTACAAAATTTCATCTACATTGATTTTGTCCCCTTCAAAATACTCTCCATTCACTGCTATGCACTTATCCCATCTTCTTTTCCACTCTTCAAAGCACCCTTGGAAGTCCTCGGAAGTCAGGCTTTTCAGTCTCCTCGTCGTTTCTTGTTTTATTGTGTCCACATCTTCCCAATGCTGTCCCCTCATCACATTTTTGCATTTAGGGAATAGAAAAAAGTCGCAGGGGGCGAGGTCCGGTGAATAATGGGGATGATCAAGGATAGTGATTGAATTTTTAGCCAGAAACTGGCGAACAATCAAAGCCGAATGTGCGGGTGCATTGTCTTGATGAAGAATCCATCCATCGTTTTGAGTCAAATGTGGTCGCACACGACGCACTCGATCTCTCAAACACTTGAGAACGTTAAGGTAGAACTCAGAATTTACCGGTTTTTCCTCAGGAAGGAATTCATGATGAACAACACCTTTGATATCAAAGAAAACCAGGAGCATGACTTTGATTTTTGATCGGCTTTTCCTTGATTTTTTTGTTCGAGCTTCACCTGTTGCTTTCCACTCCATGCTTTGCGATTTCGATTCGGGGTCATACTCGAAAAACCACGATTCATCACCAGTGATAACCCTATTTAAGAATCCAACATCATTTTCCATGGAATTTTTCAAGTCAGTAACACATTCGACTCTTCTCAACTTTTGATGCGGAGTCAGCAGTTTTGGCACGATTTTCGCACAAACCTTTCTTAAGCCCAAATGCTCGGTTAAGATTGTGTGCACTGTTGATTTTCCTAAATTTAGTTCTTCAGCTATCATTCGGACAGTTTTTCTGCGATCAGTAAGGACAAGACGCCGCACACGATCAATGTTTTCATGCACACAAGAGGTTGAAGGTCGTCCAATTCTTGCATCATCCGTGGCGTCTTCTCGACCTTCTTTAAAGTGCTTAATCCACTTGAAAATGGCTGTTTTCTTCATAGCATTATCACCATAAACAACTCTCAACATTTCAGCAATTTCTTGGTAATTTTTACCAAGCTTTACCAAAAACTTGATGTGAATTCGTTGTTCAGTGAATTGGTCAATTTCCATATCGACGAACAAAAAAATAATGCAAAACTAAAAATAACTCTACTCGCAAGGTCCGCACAGCGTAACGTTCTGCCAAGCACTGACGGCTCATTGGGTCCCAGACAACACGTGAGGCCAGTGGACGTGGCTTAACTCTCCGTAATGGCCACCATATTCGACCAGTTCGCGTATTTATTGGACAAACCTCGTATTTCTTTAAAACTCCCATTTCGGCATAAGGGAAAAAGTCATAAGGAGTAAGACCTGGAGATAAAGAAGGCATTTTCAAGAGTGGTTTAAATGAGGACCAGCACGACTTTTTTTGGTTTGAAAGGCAATTTCATAGTGCAGTCCTAACATCCAAATGGTAATGTGGTTGTGTGCCATCCAACTGCAGTTTGAAATTTGGTCTACCTTCTTCTAGTTGTGACGGGAACCGTAGTTGTAACATATTCAAGACAATGACAGGAATCCATGTTATTGATCCTTCAATAAAGGTAAAAAAGCTGTACACTTGTTGGAAATGATTGTGCAAAACTTCTTAAGAATCATGTACATGCTCAGTGTAGGTGTATGGTTTCTCCAAATCCCAATTTCTGACATTATGCTTGATGTTCACTTTACCACTCAAAAATTGAACATAGCTTCTTCACAAAACACTAAGAAATTTACAGTTTTCCTTTTCCATTCAGTCGTGCAAAGTCTTACAAAAAGAAAATCTCAGTACTTTGTCATTTTGAAAACACACCAAAACATCACCAAACTAACTACCTTAACTAAATATGCTACATGTCAGTTGTAGGAAATTACCTTAAAACTAGAGAAGGTAAACCTTCTCATGTCATTGCAACAAGTTGCAATAATGTAACAATTCTTAATGGAAAGATTTTTATAGCTAATTATTTACAGACCTTGTAGAAAATTAGATCTATTTTTCCCCATCTGTGACAATTGCTTATGTTCGGAATTGCAACAATCCCATCTTCAGATATCTCAATTCTAGGAGGTTGTTATTACATAAAATATATGTGAAACACTATACACACACATACACACATGCACATACACACACACAAACACGCATGCACACACACACACACACACACACACACACACACACACACACACACACACACACACACACACACACACACACACACACACACACACACACACACACACACACACACACACACACACACACACACACACACACACACACACACACACACACACACACACACACACACACACACACACACACACACACACACACACACACACACACACACACACACACACACACACACACACACACACACACACACACACACACACACACACATGCACACCACTGTATTATTCATTAAATACTGATTTAGACCTAATTGTTAGTAAAAATTAAGATCGTTTTGAATATAAAATATATCAGAAACCACAACAGACATTACTATATCATGCCGACTCACACCATCCATATTCTCAAAAATTAGCAAAATGGTTTCATCCATTGATAATGGCTATACTACTTGAGCTGAAGTATTTTTATCACTATAAAAAATAAAGTAGTAGGATTGGCCATACTACTTGAGCTTATCACTATAAAATACATTGTCATAGCTAATGGTTATAAAATTTCCATGGCTACTCAAAAAACATTGTATAAGTATATGACTTGGAAACATTACTGAACATGAATTTAAAGACATTAATATTTTGAAGGTAGTAAAATCCATAATGATTTCTCGCCGTATTGTGTTGAATAATATAAGTTTTGCTATAAGAAACGTTTGAATTATTGAGGTTTATTCACATGTATGTAATTTGCATTTTCTACCTTTGAAGGAATACATATACGTATATAAAATTTTCACCAAGGTCTCATGAAATGAGAATTAATGATCGGTATTTATTTCTTGGTTCTGGATCTGGGCTTTACCTTGATGGTGATCCATAGCTTATTTTCTAATGAAAATTTGCTAAAAATTACATTTTGTAGGAAACCAGTGAACACCTTCCTCACTTACGCTCTGTGTCCTCCACATTACACTTGTTTTGTTCCTCCAACATTAGAGGAAAGTTTTGTTGGCACTTTTTTTTATTTTTATGATGCATAAGTTTAATCTCTTACTTTAAATTTATTGTTTTTGTTTTACTATGTGTGTGTATGCTTGTGTGTATAATTTTTAAACGTAGTTAATATTCTAAAGCTTTAGCAAATAGTAGGCTTCTAACTATTTACTCTCTGTGGAAGTGTGGCTACATTCATGAACCCCATTACAACTGTGATGTTACAGACTTGCAGGTTGTTATTTAATTCAATGGGCACACATCCTCTAGAAAGGTTTCTTAATATAATTGTTTCAGTCAAATTGTTGTGTATATTTTCTTTCTTATTTCGTAAATGAAATAAAAAAGAACTGGGTATTTTTAACAAATTTGAAACAGTTGTGGCATTTAAAATGTAATATTTCATGTTTGTTTGGCCTTTGAGATAAACGTGATAACTTTGTTAATTATAGGCCTAGTTTGCAGGCCTTGAAGTTGAAACTAGTCTATGCAAAGAAGATTAGAGGGAATATCTTTACATTATTTCCAAAATTTTATTTAAAACATAAAGTCATCATAACACTTTTTAAACAAGTCAAGTGAGTTCTCATTTTCAACTAAACCAAAACAGATTATTCTTCCTTATGATTATGTTTTGTTGCCTTATTGCTTTCAATTCTTGAAGATTTTTTAAATTATGTAATTATAAATGTAATCATGCTTGTTGATATTGTGCTAAAGCCATTCGAAAATGGGTCAGTGGAAGAAGTGAGATAATAAGTTATGCAATATGAAAGATTGTAAGCATTTTTAGCACAGCCTTAGCAACTATTTGGTACATTGCTTTTTAACACAAGTATCTGATTGTTGTTTGGGTTATACAGATTTTTAGTATTTGGTTTTTTTTTAATATTGTCACATTAAATAAAGTTATTAATTGTTATGTGTTGATTGAACCAGCTCTTATCTGCTGTAAATCCATAACATATTGGCAGTTAGTTAATAAGTGTGCTGCAAGTATAACATACAAATGATAAACTTTGATGTGTCACTAAAGGCTAGCAGAAATCAGACCTACACAGGTCTGTATAACTAACACAGACATCTAGTATAACTAACATGTCTTCCTCTTCTCTCTACCTATACTAGACATCAAGTTGTGGTATAGACAGCTAGCAGTGGTGTAACTAGTTAAATAAACACCCCTGTATCTTTAACAATATGCCCTCTCCCTGCCCCATAGCTGCAGAAGCAAAGAAATGGGTCAGGTGAATTCCTGTAGTTCTTCCCTAAAAGTTTGAATTACTGACTACTTAGAATGATGTTAAAGAAAAGCACAGGACCATTATCTATCTCTTATATTATTTATACAACCTATCAGTACCCCTATGTTTATTTTTAATCTTTTTTCCACATGGGAAACACATTGTGGACATAAAGCTGTTCAGTAATCCGGTCAATGGACATTTGAGCAAATTTTGGGCTTCAGAATTTCTTTCAAAAATTTAGTTGTATCATGTCAATTCTGAGTGTATTCATGTGCTCGAATGAATGTCACTAATGCCTCGGCCGTTGACCGGGTTCTAGACTTCCTTCATCGTCTGAATGTTTTAAATAAAATTTAATTTATATAGTTGTTATTTCTTGTGTTATATTATTTATTTATTTTATCTAAAAACTTTATTTCTGTTATGTTTATGCATACTTTTACGAGTTGTTATTAAATTTTATTCATTATTTATTGTTATTTAGTTCTTAAGTGTAATATATCTATATCTGTTATCTAAATTTTTAATTTATTTTTACTGTTATTGTTTGTTGTTGTTGTTTTTGTTGTTATTTTTTTCTTAAGTAAAATTTTGTACTTTTTTTTTTAATATTTTCATTTTTCGTGACGGCGATGATAACCTGAACGGTTTTTCGCCGGGAAAAAAAAAATGAATGTCACTAAACAGCAAAAGGATGGTTGTACAGTACCTGTATTTCACTCTACTGTCTGGATTATTGGTCATCACCTTGATTTTCAAACACACTTTTCAACTCAGGAGGTTTTGTACCTCGTGGTGCCATATATCCACCCTTCTGTGGCCTAATTTACATGCTGTTGAAAATTCTGTAGCCACAAGGTAGCTTACTAGTATTCTGAAGCATGTCACTAAATGGTAGTGCGGGGGGGGGGTCTTACTGTACAGCCAGTGTACACTTTTATTCAAACTCTTCTTATTGTTGGTTTTTACGTTACCTATGTCAGTCTTTATAAATCTCTCTTTTTCAACTTCTTGTGCCTGGCTGCCATTGAAAAGCTTAGAGCTGCAAGAATAAAGCAACTTATAAGCAGGCATTTTTTTTCCTCGTGAAGTCTACGGGTTCATTAACATATCGTAAAGAAATATGCATTATAGTTTTAACTAGTTTACTAGGACCAAGTTGCAGTGCTTATTTTTTTCTTTTGTAAATTTTAAAAAAATATTTGATTTAATTTCTCAGAAAATTAATTTTTTTTTGTTAGATTTATACTATATACTAGTTAATTTTCTAATACAATTTTTTTGTTTCAGGTAAAGGAGAGAATATTTGGGATCGTCTGGTTCACACACACCCTGAAACAATTTTAAACAACGATACGGGCGATGTAGCCTGTGATAGTTATCATAAATATAAGGAAGATGTCCAGCTAATAAAGGATATTGGTGTATGTGTACTGTTTACGCTAATAGTTTTTAAAAAAATGTTAAAATTATCATTGGTATTGATAACTTTGTAGAAATTGTTCTATTATTTTTAAAATATTTTATTTCGATTACTGTAACTATGTCTTTTTACTTTCTCCCTGTATGAAGTAAGCATAAATAGAAATTACGTTTATTTTGGGAAAATTAATTTTAAAGGTTATCCAAACAGTTTTTTTTAATTGGTTATTTGTGTGGCGCTGCACTGTCAATCTTTAACGCTTCGTCTTGGACAGATATTGTCTGATATCTATTCGTTTTAATTTCTGTTAAAGTAGTCTTGGTTGTAAAATGAAATTCAGTTGTTTTTTATTTGTTTTTCAGTTTGACTTTTACAGATTCTCCATATCGTGGTCTCGAGTTCTACCAACTGGAGAAGACAATGTAATTAACGAAGATGGAATTACGTATTACAATAATCTTATAAATGAATTATTAGAAAATGGGATCCAACCTGTAGTAAGTATTAAGCGGATTGTGACATAGTTATATGACCGCTCATTGTCAATATATAAACATAGGCATTTTGTTATTTTAAATAACTGCTAGTATCAGATCTGTTTTTGTGTAAAATTTTATAGAGTAGAATCTTGATTATTTGGGGTAATTTGGTGAAGAAAATCATGGATAATTATCAAAAACAATTAAGCTTATAATAAAATAACAAGAAATTAAAACGTAGTTGTCTGTATGTACAGAGAGGGTTAAGGTGAAATATAAAATTCCCCTTCTACATTTAGGAATAAATAAGTCTAGCAATAATTTTCTTGTAGAAATAAAAAGTAATTTATGGAAATTTTGCGAACAACTTTATCTTTAGAAGTCTTATCATAAAACTATTGGAAATGAAGTAATTAGCTACCGTACTATAACACTGCCCCATTTCTTTAGATTTCCTTCACTGACTGGATATTTTTAATAAAATTTAAAATTTAAGGATATAATATTATTGTAGAACCTTTTCACAACCCTAAAACTAATTGTTTATTTTTAGTTGTTTTCTTTAATTTTGTTATCATTATAGCCTTACAATAAGTTGTGTATCTATTGTTTTTAAGATATATTATTATTAACTAGTATTAGGAAAATATAATTGTTATATTTTGTGTTTTATTTATTTTTATTATTTTCAAATTTTATCTATAGTTTTAAAATAATTGTTTTGTTTTATTTCAAATTTGTGCAACGGTGATGATAACTTTTACAGTTTTTTGCTGAAAAAAAAAGAATTGATGTAATTTTTATTTGTTTCAGGTAACATTGTACCACTGGGATTTACCGCAACCTTTGCAAGATCTGGGAGGTTGGTTGAATCCTCTGATGGCAGGTTATTTTGAAAGATATGCACGTGTAATGTTCTACCACTTTGGAGATAGAGTAAGTAAGTGTGCGTAATTAATGTATGAAAATTTATAAATAAGTACACAAAACAAATCTCTGTTTACCTAAATTAGTTATTGTAAACTCTTCCAAGGCATTATTGCCATGTGTCTGGTTTATTTCCAGTCTGCTGCATTGAGTTGTATTAATAGTCTGTACATATACAAATTTATCAAATTCTCACAAATTAATTTTCAAAAATTTATTAGATGTTACAGTTTTTCTGATTCAGATTTTTCAAGCAGATAGCAGCAAAAGTATGTTTTGTTTGGGTATTTGAGTTTGGCTTTTTTCTTTATATCAAATTTTGAGAAAATTTAAAGTTGTCAGAAAATGAACATGAAAATTTTTTTTTAAAATAAAAAAAGTGGGCAAAATACACTTACAATCCAAATTGAAAATAAATACTGTATTTTACGGACTATAAGACACTACAAACTTTAAGACGTACCTCAATTTTTAAACAAACTCCTTTTTTATTTTTATATTGCAAAGCTAGACTAAAAAAAAAATCTTATTTAATTTTTTTCCATTACTAACAAACTAGCTACTAACAAAAATATTGTACTGTTACCGATAATACAAATCACTTTCAATTCAAGTTCACTGGCCCTGAAGACTGCCATGACGCATCATAGGCAGTGTTCTTGGTTTGTGATGGCGAGGTAGGGAGCCGTGTTAGCAAGCTTGTGAATTCCTGCAATTTATGTTCGTCACATTGGAACACTGCTGCTGCCAGTTTAATCCAATGTTATCTGGATATCTGGATATAGATAGGTTTCCTGCGGCATCGAATATATGTACATTTTTAAGACTGGTTGGAATTTTAAATCAAATCCTGGACATTTTTGTATTAATGCAAAGTATACGGCAAGTATAAGATGCACCTGAATTTTGGAGGCAATTTTTCGAAGGAAAAAAGAAAAATGACACACACACACACACACACAAACTTTAAAGAAAAAACTATTTCTTGTACAGAAGGGATCTGAAAACAGATATATTAGTTGAAAATTCATGATTGTATTTTCCCCCCCCATCATTTTTCTGTGCAATTTTCCATGTTTCTAATTTCATCAATTTATATTTATAATACTGTCTAATAATAATCCATGATTTCCAATGACAATTGAATTGTGTTTAGTGTCTACATTATATGTCCGTCATCCAAACGTTGTGATTGGAATTCATACATTTATATACTTTAGGTGAAATGGTGGATTACAATAAACGAACCTACAGAAGTGATGAAAGGCTACGGTAGTGCTGAGTATGCACCTTTGTTGAATCTACATGGAACGGGGGAGTATCTTGCAAGCCATACTCTTATCAGAGCACATGCCAAGGCTTATCGCTTATATGATAAGGAATTCCGACCCAAGCAGAATGGTAACTTATTACTGGATAATGTTTTATTAATTATTTAAAAACTAAGCACTCAAAAATGGTTTATGTTTCTGGGTTGGGTCTTCACAATTTGGTATTGTTAAAATTTGTATTCAGTAGACTCTTAATTAATTTGAAGCTGATAGAATCATTAAAAAAATTTATGAAAAATTTGATTTAAAAAAATGTGATAAATTGCAAAAATCCAGAAACTAGAATATCACAAAACATTTTATAACCATTTTTTTTATTGAACATTAAATAATTCTTTTTTATGTATTTTGTATGCTAGCGAAAAGTATGATAAAAGTCACTTTTATTTTTGCGGGATCATGTGATCAGTTTTTTCTTCCTTTTATTGTGTTTAGTATTCTGTTAGTGTTACAAGGCCTACAGTTTTATATTTCTAGATGTTTAGCACTACAGCGATTGCTTTTTTTAAAATTATGTAAAGTGTTTTTTTCCATTGATAAATATTAATAACGTAGAATTTCTTATAACATTTACTACAGTATTTTTTGTTTAATCAATTTTTCGTTATCCGAGTAGGTGTCCTAGTTTTATTGAGGTTGGTTAAAAGGGCTTCCACTATAGAAATATATTACAGTATAGCAACCCGCAGGGGGGGGGAGTGCAGATTAACTGCACCTATTGAGAGGATTTAAATGTCCCTCACAGTACCCGAGTTTAACACATACTTATACTTACAACACTACACTTACGATTTTAACACTTTACACTCACACTTATATTTAAGGAAGCGATAATAGCCTTAATGTGCTTTTTTGCCTTAAAAAACAGCATAGCAAGAACTTCATTTCAGATATTTTATTTGAAAAATTTTTAGTTGCAGCTATTTAAACATTTTGAAACTTCTATGGTTAGAAATGTATATTTGTTTTTAATTCAGGATATTATAGTGCATCATAACTGGTTTGGAACAATGCCATTGGAAATGCTTTAAAAACATTAAAAATAGTTTTCCTTAAAAAATGTAGATATGTGATGGATATGAAAAAGCTATTTACAAGCATTGAAAAATAATTTTAAATCTTGTATCAAAATGACTGAATTATTATTATTTACTTCAAAAATCATACACAATTCCAAGATTTTTTAAGATGGATATAGAAAATACAAAACTCCAAAAAAAAGGGGTGGTAAGATATAAACTTTATTTGACCTATATACTTTATCCTTATTACAAATACTATAGATAAAATTGGGTGTGGCAGGTCCACCCTATTTAACTAATAATAAAGTTAAATTTTTGATAAAATTTTCATTGGAGTAAAACTTTAAAATATTGTTATAGGAAAAATAAGCATCACTTTAAATTCACTGTGGTGGGAACCTTTAACGGATTCAGCTGACGATATGGATGCTGCTGAAAGAGCGATGCAATTTGAGGTAATGTTTCAACTTAATTTTATCATTTAGCTAATATTATTAAGTAAATGGTTCAGTGATATTTATGTGTTATTTATGTTTACTTTATTTTATAATATAATGCCTTTATTTAGTTCCCTAATTTTACAGCAAATACATTTACGTATTTCTACAATAAGAAACTAGGCTCATTTATGCACAAGGGCTTCTTCCATGGTTTTCAACTTATTATTCATTTCAATTATTTTGTCGCCTTTTCGATTTATTTCAATGCTGCTGTTGTTTAGAATGTGTTCTAGTTCTACATCTTGATTTTCAGATTTATGATCTTACATCTTCAGATGATAAATGATTTTATATTTAACATGCCCAATTTTATTAACTTTATTTGTGTCTGTAAGTAGTTTTATATTATTGTTATCCTGATTATGTTATGATCACTTGCTCCCTTGTTGACCAAATGTCCTGAGAAGGTTTTGAGTCACCTTTAATATTTTCAATTCCTGTTACAGTTTTATTTTTGTCACTTGCTACGTAAGCACCAAGTTATTAAGCGTATTTCCCCGTAGATGCTGTTAATTCTCTTCAGTATTTCATTTGATATATGGTTGTCATTTTCCTTTTAAAGTAATCTACTATTTAGTTTCTTCTTATGTTTTCCTTTTTCTTGCTCTTTTTTTTTTGTTGTGACACACTGGAGTTTTTACCATTTACTTAAATCGCATTACTTCTTTTTTTTTTTTGGTGTTTAACGTTTGACTATTGTGCACACTTGGACTAATGCAGACGATGGGATGATTTATAGTATATGAAAATGCCAAGCCCTGGCCGGGAATCGAACCCGGGTCCTCGGGGTGAAAGCCTAGTTACCGAGGTGGCTCGCATTACTACTTTGGCTCTTTTATTTCATTTACTCTTAGCTTGTCAAATTTTAACTATACAGATTTTCTATCATCTCTTGCTGTTTTTAGTTCTCCCTGCAGTTTTTCTGACTTGAAGAATTTTTAGGGGAAAGTCCTCTGAGATAAATATATTAGAACCATGAAGTAGTCTTTATTTTTTTATAATTATCTCTCTTTTATACAAAGTAGTAATGACTGGTCTAATTTTGTCATCTGTAAAATAGCAGTTTTTTCTAGCAAAAACCAATTCCATGTTTTTAAAATCTATTTGTAGCTTATCACGGATTAGATTAAAAATAATTTCTAATTCTCTGTAATCTTCTCCATAATCTTATCCTTCAACCCATGAAGAACTAAATTGTTGCTTCTGGAAATTTTTTTCAATTATCCTTGCTCTAAAAAATCAATTCATTCCTATAGTTCAGTAACGGTGTTGCTTAAACATTTTATAGATTCTTGAAAATTTAAAGAAAGTTGTTCTGAAAAACCTGTTAATTGCTCATTTGTAGTTGCTTTAAGTTTTTTTAAAATTTTGTTTTTAAAGTTGTTTAATATCTTCTGAAAAAATCCACATCCGTTTTGTCTCAATTTAAGTATGTGCTGTTGTAGCCTATATGTGACCTCGTAATACGTTTTATAAATTAGACTATTCTTTAAAAAGATTTTGTACTTGGCTTTGTGAGATATAATCCTTATAATATAAATTATCTGTTTATACTGTGTAAACATTTGAAATATTTCTTCATACTGCACTGGAAGCACCTGTGATGCCTGCACACCAGATCTCAGGTGACACTGAATATCAGCTGGAGCACGGGAAAATGTTTTCTCATACTTCAGCTGATTTTCCTGTGTTCAATTTCATTTAGTTGCATGTTTTCCCACCAGCAGCACTGACATTTCTTTTCAGTGCAGTTATTAACAGTAATTATTTTGTAATTAATTATAATTTCAAAACAAAGAAGTTTTACAGTGGTTGCACTTACTTTCAAATAATAAAATGTTCACCATTAATATTAATTTGAATTTCCGAGAGTAGATTTGTAATACTGTTTCACTGCTTTGTAACTTACCTTTAGTAATCATTGATTCATTATGTTTGTTTGTAATAAGGATTTAAATTGTTAATTACAAAACTTATGCTACAATGTAACTGTTATTTGCTTATTGAGTTATTTTTCAGTATGGTGGAAAGTTATGTTTGTAACTTGTGCATAAAGTGCCGATTGTGTCAGGATTTCACTAGTGATGACATATACTATTCCTGCATTTATTCTTGGAGTGGTAAATTTTAAAACAGAAACTTTCTTTCTATTGAAAAATAAAACAAAACCTTTGTACAGTGGCAGTCAGGATACTAAAAACTGCCTGTAGATAAAATGCATATTGATTTTTATGATATAAAATATGAATGAGACAGGCAGTACAGTAGTAAGACAAAAGAACTGTACTTTTGTAAAAAAGAATAAGAAGAAATAAACAACAACAAAAAACATGTGACTAGAGCTAATGTATAAATAAAAACCATGTTTCTTTTTTATATTTGTACATTATGTCAGTGCTGTTTATATATTTGTACTCAAGATAATAGCAAACATTTTAGCTATGCCTACCGATCAATGATCTACAGTGGTTTGGAAAAATCCTTTGATTGTAGAAACTTCTGTTTTATATATGTTAACAAAAAGTTTGAATGCCTTATCTTAATATGAATGTTTCAGCTTGGGTTATTTGCACATCCTATTTTTTCAAAGAAAGGAGACTACCCGGATATAGTGAGGCAGATAATTGACCATAACAGTACCGTAGAGAAGAGAACTTGTTCAAGACTGCCTGCTTTTACTGAAGAAGAAATAAAAGAAATTAGAGGTAATCAGTAGGCTACATAATAACAATAATTATATTTATTGAATGCTAATGTCACAAAAACAACTATTATTAAAAAAAAGAGCCTTATTTAAAAAAAGTCCATACAATCTGAGTCTTGTGAATAAAGTAAATACGTTTTAAAACAAATGACGATTTTTATAGAACAGACTTCTTTGTCACAACAATATTTGAAATTATATTTATGTAGAATTATCTATCAGCAATCTTAAATTAATTGTATTTGACAAGGTTGGTTTTAATCACACAAAAAATGGGGAAAACCAATTTTGTAGTTTTAAAATAAACTATTTTTGTTCAAATATATTTGTATCCTTATAATTTTTACTGACTTTACAAGTGTCTGTTATTTCACCTCCAGCCTAGACTTGATCTGAGACTTTAGTAAAACTTTTCTTTTTATAATCAATAAATTAAATGAAGAATTGTTTCTGAAATAATTCATAGTGTCCTGCGATTTTTTCCCTCGCAGGTTCATTTGATTTCTTTGGATTAAATCATTATACAACCAGACTTGCTTCTCCTGGCTTTGAAGGTCCGGATCCATCAATTGTGCGAGATAAAGGAGTTATTGCCAGTATAGACCCTAGTTGGCCGACAGCTGTTTCAAAATGGCTGAAGGTAAGCTGAAATGCACTAACTCGTATACAAATTTCTACTTCCTTTAATCATCTTCGTTGATTAATATAATTCTGGTCAGCCGAATCAAACGGTTGGTTCTCTTCTATGTCTGTGTTCATTGCAGGAAACTAAATAAATCAACTGATTTTAATGAAATTGCGTATGTAGATGTAGTTTGTGAATATAATAGAATTGTTTTTAAAAACTCCAGTGATTGTGTGGTGGAACAATGTTCTATAATTTTTTTTATGTAGTGTTTGTTTTCTCAACAAATCAAAGTTTGGGTGTTTGACAACTCAGCCCTGTTGTCATTTTAAGTACTTGAACCTTTTTCGGGACTATGGAAAATATGGCGCAGATAAACAAAACTACCATCAACACTCATTTCTAAGAAAATATCTGCCTCTCTTCCTTCCATGAATTGTATGGGAGTAATGCAGTGTAATAGCCAGTTATCAAATTTATTTTACAGTACAGCGTATTAGAAAGAAAAAAAAGTTACTGCTGATAGGTGGAATCAACAGCTGGTGAGTGTGTGTTTTGCAAACGATTACTGTATATAGGTTTTTAAAACAGCATCTTCTAAATAAATTATATCATGAAAATTCATTTATTTTTAACATAATTTTATTCAATTAAATGACCTTAATTTGGTGTTTTCCTTACAAATGCATTGTTTGAATTCTGTGCGCTGAACATTGTGCTTTTCGAAGTATGAACGTTTCGATTTCCAAACAGCCGCGAATACGAATTTCAATTTCAATAATCCAAATACCTGATTATTGAGTATCCATCGACCGAGAGTTTACTGTATCTGTAATATCTAAGAAAAGGACACGATTATTGTGATCGCATCCTGAAGGCTTCTTTGGAACAATTAGAAGAAATTTAATGTCACTTTAATGTAATGTCTATGATGACAAAAGTTGGCCTGTTGTACAGAATTTACTGGTTTTATAGGTTAAGAATATTTTAAAATACTAAAGCAGTTATTTTTAATAGGCATTAATGATACATCACGTCTACTAATCATATATATATCAACACTGTCAAAACAAAATAGCAGCCTGTGGACAGCTGGTTTTATATTTTTTTCCCCGGCGACAAAACCAAGAAGGTTATCATAGCCTTTATGCCAAAATTAGAATTAAAAAAAAAAACAAACAAAAATTGGAGGTTTTTTAGAAAAAATAATAAAATTAAAACAAAATAACAACTATAAATATGTGCTTAAAACTAGTGAACAAAAATATATCTTAAAAACAAACAAAATATACACAATTTATAGTAAGGCTGTATATTGGCCTTAAAATAATAAGATAAATTGAAAAAAATTAAATGTACCTAGAACTAATTAAAAAAGATAAAAATAAATAAGTAAAGAAAGAAATAATAAACTAACAAATAAGCAGACATAAACAATTCGTTGCGGGACTGTAAAGGGTCCTACAGCAATAAAACTATTTAAATTAAATTTTATTAAGAAAATTCAGATAATGAAGGAAGTTTAAGATCCGGTCAATAGCCAAGGAACTGTCTCGTTTGCAGACAATTGATCAAACCACACATAAGATGCACATTTTGAAAACTATCATAGTTGAGTAGTATATGTCTTACTGTGATGGTTTCCGTACAGAACTCGCATTTATTTGGGTCTCCGCCTCTCTTGTTTTATAGATAAAGATGCTGAGTGACCTTGAACTTGATGTGTAGGCACCAAAGTGGCCTTGTTTTTATCAGACTTTTGTTTTTGTATCTTTTGAGTTGTTTATAAAGCAAGACTTTAGTGTTTATTGTTTAAAAATATAGACAGTTTGAGAAGTGTACATTAAACTATCATGTGGATTATTTTAAAGTATAAATATTATGAGATACAACTTCAGTATCTCATTTTCTGTTTTCAATTTTAGTCATGTCAAATAATTATAATTTTACCATTTATATTTACTTGTTGTAAGTTTATTAGGCCTCTGATGATTCTTTGGTGCCAGAACACCATCGTTAGGAGGGAACTGACTGTGGCCTGTAAATCATATTCAGACATTGACACCGTGTATAACAACTGATGATAATCTTGCTTATCTGAAAGAATCATGGTCCTATTAAATTTGGGTAATCAATCCCCTGATGTACCTATAATAATAGTAATAATAAATGAACTTATTATAACTTCAGTAGTCAATTTGCAACAGTTTTTTTTACTAATTTTTGTTATTTTAAGATCCCTAAGTATATGTTTTTGTATTTTTGTTGGTTCAGTTGCAAAAAAACTGTAGCATTCTCTTATCATAATATTTGATGGGAATACAATTTAGATTGAAAGGCGAAGTATATGAACGTACTACGAGCGAACAACAAACTATTTCAAAAAAGAGTAAAGTGACAATACAGCAGTTTTAAAATTTTTAATATTAGGTGGTGCCTTGGGGTCTACGACGGCTACTACAGTGGATAAAACGGGAGTATGACAGCCCACCAGTGTTTATTACAGAAAATGGCTTCAGCTCAAACAGTATAACAAATGATTCAGACCGTATTCAGTATCATTGTGTAAGTATTTTATTACTGGTAAAGTTGTTATGAAAGAAGTGGTAAATTTTACTTTTAAACAGTGTATAAAGTGCTTTTGAGTTCGGAAAATGAATAATTTCAAAAGAAAAGAAAGAAGAACTTTTATTTTAATACATATTTTAAAGAATAGTTGGAGACATGTCTAATTTTACAACATATGGCACCAAATATAGTGTAACTAAATTATTATAATGCTCACTTTTAAAACATTGATCCTTCTGCCAATTATGTACCGATCTGCGGGCCGAATATTACTGGTTGGGTCGGGTCAATTGAAAAGCCCGAGGTTTGGGCCAAGTGTACAATTCGGGTCAAGTAAATATTAACTTTTATTTTTAGGTAGTAGTGTACGCAATATGCATAAATATTTTCACTACCAAAATTCGTAATATACAAATAATATAAAGAAAGAATAATTTAAATAATCATCGAAGGTCAAGTGTCTAACCACTTATAATCATTCTATTTGTTTTACTTGACAAAACCAATTGTTGACCTGTCAGTGGGTGCAATATTATCAGTTAGTAGTTTTATTTATTGTGATGCTACAATGAGAAGAATGAGAAGGGACCAAGTGGACTGTGTATGTTTACAAATATAGTTTTCTGTTGGGCCAGGTCAACACACTGCCTTGTCAAATAAATATGTCTGTGATTGACAACAGTACACAATCAGTTCAGAGAATCTGCAGATATCCTATTTCGGAATGTATATCGGTTCATGATTATGTTACTAAATTAAAAGATATAATTTTTTCAAAAATAAAAATCAAATGAAAATATTAAACACAATAAGCTCAATACATTGGTTCGTTGCGGTATTCACATAACTTTTGTGCACCGATATAATAGGCCCATGGCGGTATTCACACAACTTTTGCGCGCCAATATAATCGGCCCGTGGCGATATTCACACAACTTTTGCGTGCCGATATAATTGGCCCATGTCAGTATTCACACAATTTTAAATTTTTTAACGGGCTAACAAACACACAGTAAAAGAGTTGACACAATACAGTAAAAAAGTAAAATTAGGTACAGTGGCAGAAAAGGGAATAGGAGGGGTCATTATGATAACAAATAACTACGAAATCGTGGAAGTTATTGCCCTACAAAAACCAAAAACCCATCAATCAAAGGCTTGTTTGTATAAACTCAGCAACTTGTACTTTCTGTAGCACAGTGCACTATATTTACTCATCTGCTTAGAAATAATTTAACAAAATGATAACACTTATAATATATGTTCAGCCCTTTATCCAAAACCTAAACTGTTATGTGGGTCATTTTTCATTTTGTGATTTAGACTGTTGTCCAGGTCTCTCTCTCTCTCTCTCTCTCTCTCTCTCTCTCTCTCTCTCTCTCTCTCTCTCTCTCTCTATATATATATATATATATATATATATATATATATATATATATACAGGTCAAAAAATATATACATTTTTTTTTGTGTTTAATGTCCGACTATTGTGCACACTTGGGCCAATGCAGATAATGGGATGATTTATAGCATATGAAAATGCCAAGCCTTGGCTGGGAATCGAACCCGGATCCTCAGGGTGAAAGCCCAATACGCTATTAACTAGGCCACCGAGGCAGCGTTATATACATATATATGCATCTATTAGTACCATTGGTGCGCATATAATGTAGTTGGTTGTTTTGGCAAATAAAAAAGCACAGAAACTAATATTGTTCAGGCTCGATGGCTTTTGAATAAAATCTTCTGTTATATGGCTGACATGTCCTGAGGTGTTTAGGACACTGGCCAGTCTCCTGCATCTGTGAATTTATGCTCGTTAAGGTCATAAGTTCAAGACTGCAGTTACTGCCATAAGCTTTATTCTTTCTATATTGCCTATTTCTTTCTTCATTAGTTTATTTAAAGTAAAATGTTTCGATTGCTTTCAGGACTATCTCGTGCAGGTGTTAAAAGCAGTTCATGAGGATAAGTGTGTTGTGATTGGCTACACAGTTTGGAGTATTTTAGACAATTTTGAATGGTTGCGCGGCTATTCGTAAGTTAATTTTAATCAGTGCTAAGGGCTGTTTTGAAGTCATGTTTGTAGCGTATGTTTACTAAAAGTCTTATTGCTGAACAACACAGGCATGTCTGTCCGTCAGCAACTTAGCTGTAAGATATGTAACAGATTGTAGAACACTGCTGTTTCAAAGCAAGGCTCCCGCAGAGGGGTGCAGACTAGCTGCACCTGTTGAGAAAATTTAGACGTCCCTCGCAGTACTCGAGTCTAACGCACACTTACACTTACAACACTACACTTAAAACTTTAACACTTTAATCACACTTACATTTAGGGAGGCTATAATAGCCTCAAAGTGCTTTTCGCCTTAAAAAAAAAAAGTAAAAGCAAGGAAAAGATTCTACTTTTAAAGTAAGGAAATATAGGGAGAAGGAGTTAAAAAAAAATATAAGTTGCCATGTCTGGATGTCAGAAGTTTGTAGATGTGTATTTTAGTTGTAAATGTGTATTTGATTTTCAGAAAAAAATCAATAATGGACAACCATGGAGTGTTTGAAAACTGACAAGTAATTTCTGTTCTCTCTTATTAACTAATTGTCCTTTAGAAAATGCATTTTGTGTGTGTGTGTGCGCGCGTGCATGCGTGCGTGTGTGTGTGTTGTATGTGAGCGTGAGTGCGTGTTCTCTCTCTCTCTCTCTCTCTCTCTCTCTCTCTCTCTCTCTCTCTCTCTCTCCTCTCCTCTCTCTCTCTCTCTCTCTCTCTCTCTCTCTCTCTCTCTCTCTCTCTCTCTCTCTCTCTCTCTCTCTCTCTCTCTCTCTCTCTCTCTCTCTCTCTCTCTCTCTCTCTCTCTCTCTCTCTCTCTCTCTCTCTCTCTCTCTCTCTCTCTCTCTCTCTCTCTCTCTCTCTCTCTCTCTCTCTCTCTCTCTCTCTCTCTCTCTCTCTCTCTCTCTCTCTCTCTCTCTCTCTCTCTCTCTCTCTCTCTCTCTCTCTCTCTCTCTCTCTCTCTCTCTCTCTCTCTCTCTCTCTCTCTCTCTCTCTCTCTCTCTCTCTCTCTCTCTCTCTCTCTCTCTCTCTCTCTCTCTCTCTCTCTCTCTCTCTCTCTCTCTCTCTCTCTCTCTCTCTCTCTCTCTCTCTCTCTCTCTCTCTCTCTCTCTCTCTCTCTCTCTCTCTCTCTCTCTCTCTCTCTCTCTCTCTCTCTCTCTCTCTCTCTCTCTCTCTCTCTCTCTCTCTCTCTCTCTCTCTCTCTCTCTCTCTCTCTCTCTCTCTCTCTCTCTCTCTCTCTCTCTCTCTCTCTCTCTCTCTCTCTCTCTCTCTCTCTCTCTCTCTCTCTCTCTCTCTCTCTCTCTCTCTCTCTCTCTCTCTCTCTCTCTCTCTCTCTCTCTCTCTCTCTCTCTCTCTCTCTCTCTCTCTCTCTCTCTCTCTCTCTCTCTCTCTCTCTCTCTCTCTCTCTCTCTCTCTCTCTCTCTCTCTCTCTCTCTCTCTCTCTCTCTCTCTCTCTCTCTCTCTCTCTCTCTCTCTCTCTCTCTCTCTCTCTCTCTCTCTCTCTCTCTCTCTCTCTCTCTCTCTCTCTCTCTCTCTCTCTCTCTCTCTCTCTCTCTCTCTCTCTCTCTCTCTCTCTCTCTCTCTCTCTCTCTCTCTCTCTCTCTCTCTCTCTCTCTCTCTCTCTCTCTCTCTCTCTCTCTCTCTCTCTCTCTCTCTCTCTCTCTCTCTCTCTCTCTCGTGTGTGTTGTATGTGAGCGTGAGTGCGTGTGTGGTGAGTGTGTGTGTGTGCGTGCGTGTTTAACAATCCAAGGTGTTATTACTCCAGTGTTCACAATTGTGGTTGACATTTTTTATGTAAACTTGGTACGGCAAATGGTACAACAACAGAGTAAAATGATAACATCTAATAATCATTAAAGTTTTATTTACTGTAACTGCATTCAGTTATTGTCTTAAACTGGCCTCAGAAGAAAATTTATACAAGTATATTTTAAGCTTTTGTAAATCTTACATTAATTTAATTTTTTTTTTTTTTGTAGTGAACGCTTTGGCCTATATTATGTCGATTTTACAAAAACAGAGAGACCGAGAAGAGCAAAGAAGTCTGTTGAGTTCTTCAAAGAGTTTTTAAGAGAAAAAAAATTACCGGCTTTCGAAATGGATCCAGAAAACGAAATTGAGGAGGATAAATGTTGCGTGTCATGAATGACTTAAAAAATCTACACTTATATCTGGTATAACTCATTCATAAGCTTATTGGTGTTTTTAGTATAAGAAACACTAGAAATAAGTGTTTTTAATATAAGAACTAGTTGGATCTGTATGGAAAAAGCTTACTTCATATTATTTTAAAAGAGTCAAATTTTGCGTTGTTGCATTGATCCTTTACACTTGGCTGGTCAGTCTAAAATAGTTAGACACAACACACTTTTTCAAACTGTTTTAATTTTAACACGAAAAAATAGTGATAATTGATTTTCAGTTGTTAAAGAAATATATTTCAATGAAATTAAATTAAAAACAATAACTGCATTATATATGAACTATCTTTGTGAACATATAGTTTCATTATTATGATCATAGATCATAGAACACAAGGATGTTTGAAATAAATTGTGGAAAGTTATTACAAAAACTTGGTCACATTTTTGTTTATTTCCCCAAACATTTCTGTTGAGAAGCTGCAGACAGAAAAACTAGAAAATTGGTATTTTTCAAAACTCTTCATTAGATTTTTCTAAAATTTTTCGGTGTTACATGAAGATTCAAAACTGAAATCAGCGTAAATAACAGAAATTTATGGTTTAGTAGTAAATATACTGACACCTCAGCTTTGCATATTAGAATGGAATTTGAGCAAAATCTTGTGGGAATAGAAGTGCGTATGTTTTACTTGAACATTTATGAACTACATTTGAAAAGTGTGTGTGTTTGTACGTAAATAGTATTGACGTTCTGGAATATCTCGAGCAGTTTATGTGGAAAGGAGTAGCAATGTTCTGGAATGTCAATCGACCAAGGTTTGCATGAATTTACTTTTTGGTGTTTCTAAACATATGTGTCAGATTCATAAGGTTTATTTGTGAACAACATTTAGCATTTGTGTTCTGTGGAGGAAGAGGGGTATGACGAAAATTGGTGAAGAGGAGTGGTGCATATCGGTGACAGGCAATAACCTACACTGTGAATAATTGTCCTTCATGCCTAAAATCAGTATTATTTTTCTGTTTACTTTCCGCTGTCATTATATATTGGAACTAAACCTTCATACGAAGTCAGTACAAAGTAAAACTAAACTGCAGGTAAGGTTCAGATTGGTTTTAACAGAATCACACAGAATGAAGCTAAAATATAACCACAAGCAAAACATTTCTTTTGACACTCCTACTGGATGGGGGTGAAGAATGCTGGCTATTTAGCTATAATTTTTTAATGAAAAAGTAGAAAGAGTGTCAGTAATAACTCTTTCGTGATTGTAAGATGTGAATTTAATCTTCAAATTGATATAACTTATTTATAATTATGACAGAGCTGAAAAACACATTAACTTTTTTATGTATTTTTTGGAGAAAAAAATTAAAAATTGAACCGAAATAGTTGTATTGAAAATTGAACCAGTTTTGTTATATTTATTAATATTTTAAAAAATAATTTAAACTAAACTATCGTCAATCAGTGCCAATTAAAATAAACTAAAATATTTGTTCCTGTCACACATAATTAATAAGATATTGTACTGTTACTATGACATAAACAAATCAAAACTGTCACACGTCATATTCTAATGCTGCAATCAAAATATTGTATTAATGTGAAACCCAAACGTAAATTATAGTACTAAATGAATCAGAACGTTCCTAAACACTACTAGAAATGTATTCAGACATATGCATGTAGTGAAAACACTTTGACAGCATGAGACTTATGTATGCATTTTTACATTTTTTGAGAATAGTGTGTAGACATTTATGTATGTCTTTATAGCATGCAAAGTGTTTATTTAGTCTGTACTGCTGACCACCTAGTCTGAAAAGAACATGACTTTGGAAATTGTTCTGATGCGCCAGAAATTATTACAGCCAGTACCACATGATCCTATACGATTTATTTCAAAGACCATACTCGAGTACAAAGGATTTCTACAACATATTTATATGTTTGTAGAAAACGTTTTTTAACTGTCTTGATTATTTTGGAATGTATAGTGTAAGCAGATTTATTAGTGAATACCCAGGTAAGTTGAATACAGGGAACATTGTCTGTTGTGCAAAAAGTTTTGGTTACATAACTGTGTACACTAGTATGTAGTACACTGTGTAGTGTAGTAGTAGTACACTAGTAAATAGTGTTTTTATATATTATTTAAAAAAAATATGGTTCTGTTGGTTCTGTATATATATATATATTTATATATATATATATATATATATATATATATATATATATATATATATATATATATACACATATCACACACACACACACACACATACACATACCTTTTTTCTTTTATATAGTTTAAGTCTTTCACAATAATAAGTTTTTTTGTAAAATGAACCTATAGAATCTGTTTAATGGGTTAACGTTTTAAAATATTTATCGCTTCAGCATTTACAACTTTGATTCGATATTGTACAAACTTAGCATGAACACTGATATTTTTGTAATAGCTTGGGACCCTGCAGGGTATAAATAGTGTTTTTAAATTTCACTGAAAAAACTGAAAACATCCCCGATAATGGTCAAGTTTAATTTTTGTATTTAATGGCGTTTAAAATATTAATTTATGCACATTTTAACACCCATTGTAATAGTGAGATCGTATCAAAATGTTTATGTTATGTTATTCAGTGATTCTTGTGTTCAGAAAGTTTTTTTCATTTATGAGTTGTTTTATTACTTTAATGTTTTTTGTAATTAGTTTTTTTTCTGTGTATGCATGTTGGTTTTACATTTTTGTTACTAACCTTAGAAAATTAAATATTTGTTTTACAAAATTAATGTATAATTTTGTGCTATTCAATTGTGGGATCATTTTGTATTTTCTAACCTATATTTTCTGGTATTAACCTATATTTAACCTAACCTGTATTTTCTCGATTTACCTATTCATAAAATGTTTTTGAAAATCGAGAATATTACAATAGACAAGCTGTATCATGTAAATTTTAATGTTATATAAACAAATTTTAAATTAAAAAAAGTAAAACTAATAAGAAAAAGTACCACATCTAAATTTAACCAAACACTCAACAAACAAAGGCAACGTAAAATACCGTAAGTTTTATATGTATATAGATATATATTTTAATGTTGAAAAATTGTAAATAAATATAATAAAAGCATATATTTTAGTTGACATTGGTTTGGGTACTAATTTTTTCAATTCCTTCATTCAACTGACATCGTATAAAATTAAATTATTCTGACACATAAAGAAATAGTGAACAGACGTAGTATTGAAGAACAGCCATCATGGTAAGACCCATGTCCATCATGATTGATTTCCGTTACATACCCCCCATTGCTTAAACTTTTTCTATTCACTTGTTCTACATTCAAGTTTTTTCAATATGCAAATAACGATCTGAAATGCTGTTTTGTAGTTAGCAGTTGCTCTAGCCTGTTGGTCAGTTCTGGGACAGTGCATCTTCATATTTGAAGATGAATTTGCCTTAAAATATTTTCGAACTGTTTGAATTGTGTAAATCAAGAGAAATTCTGTTTTTGCAAAATGCTAATATTTTACCGAAAGAAAAATTGTGTGATAATGTTCATGAAATGACTCAGTTTTGATGAAAGGTTGCATTGCAGAAGAACTTGTGCCGACAAGATATTCAACTCCGTTAAAACACTCTAACCTAGACCGTTACCCAACCTTGTTCTAACCCAACCTAACCTATATCTGATGATGCAGTTACTTATTGCAGTCTGAGGAAGAAATAGAAGAACTCCGAGCGATTATCAGGTTGATAGTGGGATGGCGAGCACTCTTCCGGTTCGGAATGGTGAAGTGAGTCTAAGAAGTCCGTTTATTTATATTTGGTTGCCTCCTATTTTCACCCGAGCAAGTTGTAGTACCGTTGGTCCGGGTGTTGGTAGGCTGTTGTGTAGTGGGTGGTCCTTCTTGATGTTCTCCCGAACAACAATTTTCAACATGCATTTATTCTCAAAATTATGGCGGGCACCATAATTTCTCAGAATTCCATAGTTAAATTTAGAGAAAGAACGCATCAGTCAGAATGAAGGTTTAGTGCACAAGAGATGCAATGTGATGTGCCAGCAGAAGTGTATTGGTCTAGCGTAGTATAGACCCGAGTAATGCATGCACTGCGAACCAATCGGAAGGAAGTATTGATTGACAGAAGTGAATTTGGTTTTGCAGGCTAAGGCTATGGCTCTTTTCAAGTTAGAGAGAAGTATGTGGATTTTTAGCATGTTTTTTTTTTGAGTTAGTAAGCAGAACTAGGTCATGTAATTCAGTTCCTATTTGGTTTAGGTGATGACATAATTATTTGATCCAAGTAAACTATAGTTTTGTTGAACGTAAAGGGCACTTTTACTTGTAGGCCCTACTGTACAAAAACAGTGTAGAGCCGCCTCGGTGGTCTAGTGGATAGCGTACTAGGCTTTCATCCCGAGGACCCGGGTTCGATTCCTGGTGAGGGCTTGGCATTTTCATACACTATACATCATCCCATCGTCTGCATTAGCCCGTGTGCACAACAGTCAGATGTTAAAAAAAAAAAAAAAAAAAAAAAAAAAAAAAAAAAACTGTACAAAAACAAGCAGACGGAATTTTACAAATTGTAGACTAGACACAGTTTAAAAGCAGAAACAACTAATAAAAAACTGGTCTTATATCTGTTTGTTTACTAGAAACAGTTAGAGGAAAGTAACGTTTACTGTCCAGTCGGCTGGGTAGTGGAAACAGACATCATAACACCTTATCAACATCACAAAAATAATGTAAATGCAAGTGAAAGACAAATGTTGTATCCTCCTCGTCTCCTCACCTGACTTCTTGTGGGAACACCTTAAGGATGTTGTTTATCCTCACACCATTCTTGAATTGTAAAGAGAAACCGAACAATGGAATGTTGCAATTTTTCAATAAACGTTACATTACGTGTGTTTAAGAACTAGCAGTGTTGCATTCAGCTGTGTGAATTGCATAATGGAGCCCACTTTTAAAACACCAGTTTTTGTGATTAACTTCTAGAATAAAGTAACTTACTCCCCTAAAGGTTGCATTAATAAATAATAATCGTGACACATAGTTTTTTCATTTAAATTTAGTAAAAAATTTCCAAAAAAAAACTATTGATATTATAAATATAACCTAATATTTTAATGAATTAACATATTTATATTTTACGGTTAAAGATATGAAAACTAAACTTTACTGCTACAAGTTCTTTTTAAATCAGACTTATAAATAATTTATAAATTATCTCTATTGTTTCTGAAAATATGAACTGTTGTCAGGCTCATTTTACTATTTTCAAATTTTACTTCAGATCATTTTACATAAGATTTTCAAAAAAAGTTTTAAAATTTTGAAACTGAAAGTTCAAAACTTGAGGAAGCAACTGATATCAAAGTGGTCTGTGGGAAAGTGTATTTTTTCACAAAATCATTTTTGATGGATATGGGTTTATAATACTGTTCTGGGTAAGCCCATATATCCATACAAGAGTACAATGTTTGTTTGTTACTTAACTTAAAAACTCTTGAAGTATTATAATTAGTAAGTGAAGTACTTTGTTTTACTAAATAAAAAAAATTAAGTTCATACACGTAATTAACAGGATGTAAACAATTTACTGAAATTATTTGTAAACAATTGAGAAGAAAATGAGGAATAAAATTAAGCGGTAACATTTCTAAACAGAATCTTATCAACTCTGAAGTACTAATTATGATTAGTGTAATCATATTTATTTTAGTTATAGATAAGACATTCATGGGGGCATATATTTAACCGGGTCAGTTTTGATTGTCATTGGGTAGAGCACTATCAGTAAATTAGCTATTACGGAAGTAATGTCAGGATCAAAAACAGATGAAATATTAAATTTGGGAAAACACGGGATATTGTTTGGGTCAGCCTCAGCTGCGTATCAAGTTGAGGGCGGTTGGAATGAAAATGGTAAGTTTTTTTTAAAAATAAATTTTGTAAAATGCTATAAAATAATTCTATGCATGGTTGATTTCCCGCTTGATAAAAAATGCGTAGTGGTTCATATTTTTAAATGTTGTGACCTTGATAATTGAACTTTTTAATCATAATTTTTTTTTCAGTGAAAACACATCGTTTTTGGAAACAATATGCCCGCACGATGCTTTGATATAATTTTTTTAAAAGGTATATAATGAAATAAATCAAAATAAAAAATGGGCTGCATTATTTATTGACATGAAAAAAGTTTTGATACTGTTTACGTAAAATACTTTCATGAAAATTGTGTCAACTGGAATTAAGGATTTATAATTACTCAAAAAATTTGTATGTAAGGATCAGAGGTTCCATTATATTAAGATTTGGTGTTCTTCAAGGTTCTGTGTTGGGTCCTATTTTTTTTTTTTTTTTATAAGCAATGGCAACATGTTTTTTACGTACTTCAATGATTTATGTAAAGTTAATTTATTACAACTGGTCTTTTTCCATGATATGATTATTAATCGCATTGTTCATTACACTCTGTGGGTTGTTAAACATCAAGTTTCTGTAGTGTTGGGGGTTTGATAAAATGAAAACAAACGATAAAATGAAAATACTGAATACATTAATATTTAGTTTAAAAGAGATCACAGAGGAAATAGTTTTGATGATATTAGTTGCTTCTGTATTGTTATTAATAATGTAGATCACAAAAATATCTTAGTGTTGTTATTGATTCAGAATTCAGTTGAAAAACATGTCAGCAAGTTAGAAAAGAATGGGTTTAGTAATCCCACCGTACCTCTAGCTCATACTACTCTCACTCATCTATTCAAGACACATTCACTACTCTACATAGTGCTAACAACCAGTGCTGATGTGCTGATGGAGGGAATGACACCGGCCTAATGGTGTATCAAACAGAGCTCTGGAATACCTAGTGACCTCCCAGTGTACCTTAGCTACCCATACAATGCAAGGCTCTGTATGGATGGACCTAATTTCCATAGATAATTGTGTATGTTCCATGAGTAAGAATGTAAAATAGAATGAGCAGCATTTCACCATACAACAAAAATGCTGTCAAAATGGAAAAAAACTCTATAATAACAGTCCAGAAAGAAAAATTGTAAGGGAATTAGCAGAACAAGCACTTTAGTAGTGAACTGGGAAGCCACAAATTAGAGGTGGAGACTTGAAGAGACTAAGGCTGGAGAAGACGCTGTAATTGAGCATCTTAAAAATATAGAAAAATGGAATAGTAAATCTACTAGTGTTATAGTGTTATAATAACACTAGAAATTCATTCAAGCTAAGAAAATTCAGAGCTATGAATTGTCCTTCAGAGAATGTTTTTCTAATACTGTATTGCTCAGCTTGATTTGTCACTTTTGTTTATCTTGTTTTAGATAGTATAAAATTGGTTTATGGTGTAAGTTGATAAGGTGGAACTTACGTCTAAACTTGTAAACCATTTTTTACCATTCAGAAATATTTTATTCAAAGTGTTTTTGGACTTCTGGTGGACATTCTTTCTGTTAAAAATTGAAGTAGGCGATTATGAGGCCAGTTTTTAAAATATAAAAAAAGTAAATTTGTTTTTATACTGATGTGGATGTTCAGCTAGTCTTGAAGAATAATCAAAAATTTATTCAAGTTTTTGGTTTTCAGGGAAAGGAGAGAATATTTGGGATAGATTGTCACACACAAAACCAGAAACAATCATAAACAAAGATACAGGAGATGTCGCGTGTGACAGTTACCATAAATATAAAGAAGATGTCCAACTCATGAAAGATATTGGTGTAGGTATTTAGTTATACACATTGCGCTTCACTGCACAAACTGTAAACATATTTTGTTTCTACATTAAAAAGGTTATTTTTTTAAAATATCTGTTCACGTACTTACAGAACTTTTCACATTATTTTTAATATAAATGTACGAGATGTGGCTAAAAAATAACATGACTGATTTTTGTGCGCCCGTGATATTTACCCTGCACGTTTGACAATAGTAGGGTGTAGACTTTGAATGCTCCTTCTACCTACTACGCAATTTTGATGATTGCGCAATATCTAGTTCGCTCACAGCAGTCGTTTGAACAGTACCGTGTATTTGCCCTGCATTGGAAAAATGCTTAGTGCTAGTATGGAGCAACGTGTTAGTGTGGAATTTCTCATTAAACTCGGAAAATTCGCCACAGAAATATTAAATCTGTTGCAAACAGTGTACGGTGATGAGTGTTTATCAAAAACTCAAGTTTCGGCCACTAACAGTAAGAACTGATGAAAAAAATTGAAAAATTGAGTAAGATTACTTGAGAAAATCGTCATTTGAATATAAGAGCAGTTAGTAAGTTAACGAACATTGACAAAGAAATTGTTCAACAAATTCTACATGTCATTTTCAACATGAAAATGTGTGCTCAAAGTTGGTACCAAAAAATCTCACTGCTGTTCAAAAGTCAGTTCAAATAACCTTGTGTGCTGACATTCTAAAAAACACTGAAACTAACCCTACCTTTTTAGAGAAGATAATAATATGTGATGAATCATGGTTTTTCATATACGACTCTAAAACCAAGCACTCTAAAATCCATGCATTGGAAAAGCCGTAGCTCACAAAGTCAAAAAAGTACGGTTGAGAAAGTCGAAATTCAAAGTAATGACGATTGTGTTTTTTGACATCTGAGGATTGTTTGCAATAAATGGGTACCTGAAAGTCAAACTATTAACCAAATTTACTACAAAGAGGTTTTGAAAACTTCATGAATATATGTTAAAAAAAGACCTGACATGGAAAAATCCTTCATGTATTCTTCATCAAGACAATGTACCTGCGCACAAAGCACTGTCGATCAAGATGTTTTTAGCAAACAATGGAATTCCTGTGTTAAAGCATCCACTCTACTCGTCTGACCTTGCTCCGTGTGACTTTTTTTGTTTCCAAGGTCAAGAGCGCGTTTTGAGTCTGTAGATGCAGTGAAGAAAAAGGTGACAGACATGATGATGACCATAGCAGAAGACAATACGCAGCATTGCATTCAACAATGGAAAATTCATATGTAGTGGTATAGGGATTGAGGAGGGATGTATATTAAAGGCGATGATGTTTTCAATGCGAACGATGTTAAATAAAAAGTTTTAAAAATTCAATCCGGTTATTTTCTAGCCAAACCTTGTATTTTGCTATTACCTAAATATTGTCGGAATAAGTAAAAAAGACTTTAAACAAATTATTAACTTGTTGATTATTTCCTATCAATTTTTCATTTTTATGTTCTGTCAGATCAGTGGTTCCAAAAGTGGAATTCGGCAAAATTTTGATTCTGACATTTATTTGGGTCCTTTGGTTTATCAAAAAATTCAGATAACATTTTCCTACATATACATTTTAAGTTATAAAAATCATGGAAAAAACATAGAGTCAAAATATAACATGACTAAGTGTTTTGATAAAAATTGTTCGAATAATTTGATGTGTTTAAATGTATTATACTTTACAAAAAAATTTTAATTTGAAAAAAATATGGATTACATTGAAAGTTTGCATTTTGAAAGTTTCATTTTTATTTACAATTATGTAACCTAACCTAGCCTAATATAATATTTATTGTAGGTCTAGTCACTAGTGTAAACTTGTTTGATTTTAAAAGTTGTTAATGCTACTGATGCTCACTTTGGCCTCATCTGTTCACCAGACAACAGAGCGCTGTGATAAATGCAGCTACTTTACTCCTCTTTGATCTCTGTAACTTAATGAATATGCTTTTACTCTTGAAGTTTACTATACCTACTAAAGCAAATATTGATTTACAGAAACCATAGCTGTCACAATTTATGTGGCTTGGTGAAATAACAATCAGTCTGCTGTGTCTCTGAACCTCAAGGTCATAGGTTTGGGACTGCTGCAAGCTCTGCAGTTTTCCTTAACGTGATTTCTTGTCCTTATTAGGCAAATGAGCATAAAGGATAGGTGTCAAGAAAAAAAAAATGTTAGTTTTTGGTCAGGAGTGGTTTTCTTTGTAGTTGTTCCAAGGAAATTGCGATTTCGTTGAGTTAAATGTTTTGTTTCTAAAAAAATATATAATGTGCAGAACTGTTATGAGAAATACAGTAATTGGTAATTTAGCAAGATCATAGGTTTTCAGACATTTTTGAAATTTTAACCCAGTTATTAATCATGATGATTTGTAAATTTAGATTTCTCGATCTGTTGACTTAGTAGTGTTTGCTGAATAAAAAATGTCATAAATAAATATTGTTAATCCAGTTACGTCAACTTAATTTATTTTTAATGTGAATATTTTTGTTTGTTTATTTATTGATTTGCAGTAATTAACGGTATTTTAATGTCAGGCAACAGATAGATGCTTGATATAAGTCATAGCAAATCTACATATCCACTATTTAACGTAGCAATGGTGGAACAAGCAAAGTAAAGTATCTTAGATCAACCAAAACAAAAACCTCTTTGTTCAGGCTTTTGAAGGAAAGGTTTTAACAGTTTAAATTGGTTGGCTGTACCCTGCAGTTATTATTTTAATAATCATTTTAACATCGTTTGTTGCCTTTTGTAAAAGGTCTGTTCAGCATTTACTTTGTATGTTGCACAGTTTTGGCCTAACACATTGACTAGTTGTTTTGAAATTTGGTATAAAGTTATTGTGTATATAAAGCCTGAATGATATGTGTGTAAGATTTGTTTATTCATTTCAGTTTATAGTTGATGATGTTTGATTTAATGATGATGAGTCTGTAGTTACTGGCTATTTCCTGCAATACTATGTATGGTTTATCCTGTTACAATTTCAACCGCTTCATCGAGAAAGAGCATACCATTTCCAATAAACGTTTTGTTGTTGTTGTAAATATTAATGTAACTGGTTTAATTGCCGGAAAAGGTTGTGAGGTTGTCAGAGCTACTATTCTTTAGAATTACTAAGAATAACTATATTAATATTCTTTGAAGACTTTTTTTGTTGCTTAACGTCCATACTTTAGGCCAGTTAAGACTAATGAGGATGAGGGATCAGTGCTAACGGTAAGCGAAACATGAAAAAAGCGTTGTTTGGGGACATGACAAATATGTATTTTCATACTGAAAGTTCAATTTTACAGCAGTCAAAATTTTAACTACATCAATTCACTTTGTAGTACTGTATTTTACGAATTATGACGCACCTTAATTTTTAAATAGTTTTTTTTAAATTACTTTTTTACCATTTTTATTAGATTGCAAAGCCAGACTAAAAAAAGTCTTAGTTTATGTTTATTTTTTCCATTACAAATCTAGTTACTAAGAAAAATATTGTATTGTTACCAATAACACAAATCACTTTCAATTAAAGTTCACTGCCACCGTAGACTGCAATGATGCATCATAGGCTAGACAAGAATGTTCGTAAATAAGTAGTCAATATAGCAGCAAATTATATCCTGTATTATTATTCAGTTTAACTTGTTCTGTGTTTCATTTTTTCACCGCTAGATAGTGTTTTTTATATTCAATCACATTATATATGTGTTTGGGACTTCTTAAATTTTTAACTCTATGATTAATGCCACACCCATGGGTATGCCTCTCTATATTGTGATTGGTTTTGAACTATTTCCAACTGACTATATTATAAGTTATTTAGTTTTGGAAATATTTGCAGAAGTGTTTCTTTTAAACGAGAAATACAAGATTCATTACAAAATGTCCTTGTTGAAGAAAATCCATTTTGACCATTTGCTGTAACTATTTTCAAGCCTTTACGGTTTGGACATTTGAAATGTGAACTTATTTCAGGTATTACCAATGTTCTTGGTTTGTGATGATGGGGCAAGAGGAAGACAGTGTTAGCAAGGTTTGTAAATCCTTGCAACTGTTTGTCGAAGAGGTTCACTGTTGTTACCAGTTGAATCCAATATTGCCAGATATAGATAGATTTCCCACGGGATCGAATATTTGGCCATTTTTAAGAGGTGCAGGAATTTTATATCAAACAATGGACATTTTATATTAGTTTTAAGTAATAAGACACACCTGAATTTTGGAGTCAATTTTTCGAAGAAAAAAGTGCGTCTTATAGTCCATAAAATACTTTATTAAAACTTTAACTGTAAAAAATTGCTCTGTCTTTCAGTAAAAACAATGATTATAACATTTTTGCATCTAACCACTGGAAATGGATATTTATAAATAATGCCAATGTACCGTGTCTGACATTTACGTAACGTAGTTAATGAGTAATTTGAAATAAAAAAAAACTGACCAGCTAATGTTGGGCTGCTGAAATATAAAAATGTTTTAAACTGTTTATTTTAAAATTAATCTATGCAGGACCATTATTATTTTTGTATTTCTAGACTACTTTTTAATTTAGGTAACGTTTTTGTTTTCCAGTTTGACTTTTATAGATTCTCCATATCGTGGTCTCGAGTACTACCAACTGGAGAAGACAATGTAATTAATGAAGATGGAATTACTTATTACAATAATCTGATAAATGAATTATTAAAAAATGGAATTCAACCTGTGGTAAGTACACTGTTGGTTTTTAGTGATCTAAAAATGTCTAAACAGTAATTTTTATTTGCGCACAATTATACTACAATTAGTAACTTTTAATCGTATTATTTTTAAGGTTTATAGATATACGAGGGTTGATCAAATATAAACGAGACTGACTTTCTAAAAACTTTTCGTTGGACATTGAACTCTAAAGGGTGGGGTTTCAGGTAGCCTGGGAGGTTTGGGACGGGCGTAGACGGGCAACATTTCCGTTCGGACCCTTCAGTATAAAACTATACAATGAGTGAGAGTGAAGTGCACGTTTCCGTGGAGCAGAGAATTATTATTAAGTTTTTGGCCAAGGAGGGGTCAATCCGACTGAAATCTTTCAGAGATTGACGGCTCAATACGGGGACAGGACCCTGTCAAGAGCTCGCATTTTTGCTTGGCACAAGGAATTCGCCGAAGGACGGGAAGCAGTAGAAAACCTCAGCCATGATCGTCGCCCGACCACTTCCGTCACGGACGAAAACATTGATGCTGTTCGGAAGCTCCTGGACGAAGACAGACGTATATCGCTGCAATTTATTGCAGATGAACTCCAGTTGAGTTATGGTAGCGTTCAAAAAATCGTTACATCAAACCTGGAACTCAGCAAAGTATCTGCAAGGTGGGTTCCACGAATTTCACGACGTTCACAAACGGAATCGTTTGGAGATTTGCCAGCAACTATTGACCCAATTTGAACGAGATGGTGAGGCATTATTAAACCGGATTGTCACCTGTGACGAAACATGGGTTCACCATTACACTCCCTAGTCGAAACAGGCAAGTATGGAGTGGCAGAAGAGGGGAGAGAGGGCGCCTCTGAAGGCCAAATCACGATCGTCGGCCGGGAAGGTAATGGCCACTGTATTTTTGACAATTAAGGCGCCTTTCACGTTGATTTCCTCCATCAACGACGCACAATAAATGCACAATATTATTGCGATGTTTTAGAGGCCGCAAAACAGTCTTTTCGTAGGAAAAGGAAATCTAAACCGGCGAGAAACGTCATTCTTCTTCACGATAATGCCCGACCACATTCGGCAAACGCTACGAGGCTTAAACTCGATCAAATTGGCTGTGAACCAATGGAACATCCCCCATACAGTCCAGACTTATCACCCTGCGACTATCACCTGTTTGGGCCACTCAAAGAGGCGCTTGGAGGCCAGCGTTTCGAAGATGATTCTGCGGTGGAGACCTTCGTGCTCCAATGGCTCAATGAACGCCCGAGAACTTTTTACGAAGATGGAATTAAAAACTTCCAATCCGGTGGGAAAAATGTGTTACTCGTGCGGGAGACTATGTAGAAAAATAAGTTGTATCAAGAATAATTTGTAAGTAAGCAATAAATTTTTAAAAAAAATCAGTCTCGTTTATATTTGATCAACCCTCATATACATTAAAATTTATGTTTTGTGCAAGCGACAGGGTTGTAGCAAGTGGTTGGTGAAATAGACCACCACCAGTGGCATAAGCACAGGATGACAGATATGGGGACACTTGTAATATAAAAAACAAAGTTTGAGATGTAAAGGTTTTTTCTATTTTTGATCTGTACAAACAGTATTTGATCTAAGAATAAGCATTGCTGTTTGCTGATTAAAAGTGGCGTGTGCTTGTTCATTACTGCACTTTGTCTTGCTGTTTAAAGGAGGGGGAGGTAGGGACAATTTGGGGTTGGTTGAGTTAAAATTATATTTGTTTTACATTATTTGTAACATGTATGTTAGATTTAGATTTAATTGTTGTGTACTATATTTTCCATAAAAATAAATTAATTTTTTTTAAATAATAGATTTTTTTCATTTCACCTAACTTAACAAATTTATGAAATGTGTGTAGAATGAAATTATTATTTCTTTAACAAATTTTGAATCTGATTATTTTGGGAAACAATAATAAATTTCTTGTTCAAACAAGAAACAATCAATTGTTCAAATGTTTTTACTTGAACATCATTGAAATAATTCTTTAAATTTTATAACGTTTGTACAATGTTAATTCACTTTTTCAAGCACATACATTTTGAATGTAGGAAACAAGAGCCTTGTCTTATATGATTTTGTATTTTAAATCAATATGGTAGCTTCAGAGTGTGAGAGTTGCAAATTAATATTTCCTCTATTTAACTCAATCTTCTTTAGTGCCATACCAAGTGAAAAATTCTAATTTCTCATAATTGTTTTATCAAATTTTTCAATATGAGGATTCTTAACTCATTTTAGTGCATGTCAGTACGCCTAAATATTAAATTTGTGACACTGGCATGATTTATACACCATCATGTAAATCTCATATCCTCACATAAGATACAAGAAATGGTGAATTGTGTTTGAAAAATTTAGCCAATTTTCAATTTTCAGCAGCTCCCAAAAGAGATTTTCAAAGAAAAGCAACCTATATATTTTGGTTGGGTACGTAAGGACTAAATTTGAGCAAAATGAGGCCTGGAAAAGTTTCTTTTTTAATTAAAAAAATGATCATAGGGATTGGGGACAAACTACAGTTATAAACTGAAATAAAAATCAGACATTTAGTGTAGGCTCCAATGAGTGCAAAGTTTTTTTTATATGGAACATGTGATACAGGGGCGCCTTTTGGAGGTCTGTTGCTCCCAAGATTTAGGAATAAATTCAAAATCTTTACTTAAAACATTAAAAATGTACTGTATTAATAAATTTAATAATCTGTAACAAATATTTCATTCTAAATAATATAGAAATAATTTATTTGTAGATAATTTCTTCCGTAACTATTTTTATTTTCAATTAAATTGTTCTTATAAATGTAAAGTTATTTGTACACTTGCAACATTTAACCCCAATATTTTTGTTTCATCATCACAAAATTTCTAAGGGGGGCTCTCTTTACCACCTAAGATATCCCATTGCCTGATATTTCACCCCTATTTTCTTCCAACCCAATACAGAATTTTTGGAGCGCTTGCCTCCCCCCCCCAAAACGATAGCTAATTGGCATTCCTTATCTGATAATTGATTTAGGTCTATTTTAAAAAATGTAAAATTGATTTGTTTTCATGTTCACAATATTTTTCCATACACTGTAATTCAAACGGTGAAAAATGGTTATAAAGCAATTTTTAATACTATAATTATTGTTGGATTTATGAATTTAAAAAATAATTAATGTTATTAGACATTGTAATTTATGTAAAACAAAATCTTCTTTTGTGTATCAGAAACTGAAATTTTCTTATTTGTAAGTATACAACACACAGTTTTTTCTCAATGAAATGAAATTATACTCTTACAAATGTCATTGTTATACTTGGTATGCAAGTCTGGTACGTGTAGTTTTGAGGCTTGATTCAACGTCACTAAATGTGTCTTTTGTGCAGACTCTATAAATATTATATATTATAGACTTTTATAAATATTATAAGATATGCATGGTTACAGCACATTCTTGATATATTTATTGAACACACTAATAATACACTTGTAATCCTAATAATTACTGAATTAATCCTTAACTCTTAATATTTAGTACTTAGTATTAAATAATCATTAATACTTGATTGAAATAGGTTTAGTTAATACTTAATATTAAGTACTTAATACTTAAATGTGAGCTTCAGTAGAAGGAAACTAACAAATACAAAATGCAGTAATGAGTTAGATTTATCAAAAAAGAACTGATCATTTCATAAAAATAGCTACAGTACAATCCCAAAATAAAGGGGACGGAACTGTTTCGGATAACAATTTTTTCAGTTAAACTGTGCACAGGTTATCATTTTTTTGAATATAATTGATTATAGAAGATTTTGAAGGTCAAATGATTCTAATCTTTTTCTATGACTTATGTTCTTTAGTAAAGTTAAAAATTACATTTTTAAGCTTACATCAATAAACTGTATACTGCTAAGGTAGATAGGTTATAGTATATTAATTATTAATAAAAACATAAGTATTTTTCATTTGTTTCTTACGTCTCTTGCAACGTTTTCGAGCAGCAAAGTTCCTCGATCTTTTCATTAGGACATCAGCTGGCACTAACTTGCTGCATTGCTCAGCAAATTTGAGCGCAATCTAAAATTAGTGTGATCCACACTTCTGTATTGGCAGGTGTATGTGGATGTCAGTGTTGTCTGGGTGAGGAGTGCAGATTGGCAGTATAGCTATATTTAGACTCGGGAGTTGGTCGCTGGGGAAGTCAACTCAAGGTCAGACATTTACTTCTTTGCTAGCCCATATGATCTTGCTTTTACATTACTGTAATTTTTATTTATTTCCAGTCATTTTTGTAAGGGATTTGTGATTCCGTACTCATTTCAGATAACCCGGATTTTGGTTGACTCAAATTTTTTAATGTACACTTACATTAGTGAATATGTTTTTAATCAATAAACACTTACTCAAATGTAATTAAATAATTAACAGTATAAATTATAATGAGACTTATTCTACTTTTTTATACTTTACTAATCTAGCCTTCACACAATAGGCCCTAAGTGTATTCCTCCCAATAGCACACTACTCAATATATATGATCCTGACAGTGTAAATAGTTGAGAAGTTTTACTGTTTCATTCATGGATGAAAAATATGTGACATTAAAAACTGGTGAACACCCATTCAACACAACTGTTTGTAAAAGAAACATTGTTCTTATGTTTTTGCTAAAATCAAAGGTTATAAAAAGAAAAAAATAAGTTGAATTTCCTTGTTCCGACTTCTCCTTCTTGGAATGAGAACCACGTTAAATATAGGTGGCAGATATAATTTTGGTAAAACATCGGAACAGAGCTTTGTATAACAACAGTTGTGTTGAGAGGTTGTACATTAGATTTCAATGTATGGATACCACCCAAAATAGATATTCTTATTTTCATGTTTTGCGATTTTAAATTGGAAAATTATCTATTGAATCATCCATCATAGTAACTTCCATATTTAGGCCAATGTAATAAACACAGGTTATGAAAATATGTTTTTTCGTATTTAAAATATGAAAATAAGACATCCCTTCTGAATGATGAAACTAATTTTAGGTTCTTTATTTTTTTAATGTTGAGAAAAAAATTGAAACTTGTAGAAATTTTATGGGGCAATACGATCTTTGGAACCTGAAATTTCCGTAAAAGATACAGGAATTTTTAAATGTAATGACATAAATTATATTGTTTTAAAGCATTCGTGTTTGCTTTACAAAGAAGTATGAGCAAAACTGCCCGACGGCATTGTTTGTTTTGTTTTAGGTAACACTATATCACTGGGACTTGCCGCAACCATTGCAGGACCTAGGAGGTTGGTTGAATCCTTTGATGGCAGATTATTTTGAAAGATACGCACGTGTTGTGTTTTACCATTTTGGGGATCGAGTAAGTTGCGACTACATTCACAAACGTTACTGCATAATGTTTATTAATTAATAACTATTATGGGTGACATTTCAGGTAATAATATCTTTGGACGACTCAGTAATATTTGAGAAATGTCTCTGTTTATATTACCTAACAAACCTATAACCATACTTATTTATTAACAGTTCTAATATCTAAGTCTGTCAGTCTCGAGTGAAGCTAAAACATTAACTGACTTTAAACATGAGTTCATTACTTGTTTATAAAATGTCTATATGGAAAATTAATTCATGAATGATACTGATCGCTTTACAAGTCCAACACAATATTTTTTCATTTTTTTTAGTAGCAAACACTATCTTCTTGTCAGTTTTTCCAGCACTAAAAGCAAACTTCTTCAGAACCAACTTCTATAATTTCCCTTGTAAGTTTTATGTGCGAGGTACCAGTTAACCATTATACACTTACTCAGTCAAACACCATCGTGTAAATAATATAGGCAACACAGCTATCAAAACATCTCAACACTGTAGTGTCTTTTTTAACACAATTAATTGTCCAGCTTTATGTACATTTCCTCACACCAGAGAAAGGAGAAATTAGGACACACAGTTGTCAGTCTGACGTGACGTAACTAACATTTTGATTTGCGAAAATCAAACAACACGATGATTGATTTCGGTAATAACTTGAACAAGTTTGCTGATAGTGTTTAGTATTTGGCAGTTACGAGCAACTTTTTTGTATTGAGATAAATTGTTTATTTTTGTTTTCTAACAACATGTTGACACTTACAGTTGGATCGACAAAAGAAAAGTTATAAGGATAATGTCTTGTCACAATATTGAACAGATGTGACGATGAGTTACAATGACCTGCTATGGCAGCCAATTTGTAGGTCGGTAGTAGACATTTTTTGCTCACTAGCAACAGATAAACATATTTTAAAAAGTTGGAAAAATAAGTATCAAATTGAGTTTATTTTCAATGTACACCATGTTAGTAAGTTTTGCTAATATAACACAATATGTGTTGAAATAAAGTGCGCTTTCATCTTTTTTGTTTTCATTACCTTTTATACACGTTAATCCGTTGTTAGGTAGCAAAAATGAATTGGAAACTAGTCAGGTTATGAAGACTAGCTTGTCGTAAGCAAACTAACATTGTATTCACAAAATTTTTTTTTACCTTTTCTTATTTTCATAGTTTTTAAACTTGCTGTGATCTGATATATATATATATATATATATATATATATATATATATATATATGTGTGTGTGTGTGTGTGTGTGTGTGTGTGTGTGTGTATACCCAGAGAATGAAATCCCAAAGAGAGCAGGGGTAAAATGGACGGAGGAGCGGAAGAGGATCTATGGGGACAGGATGAGGGAGGTATGGAGGATTAGAAGGAACAAGACATGAGTCGGAGTACTTTGCGTGATCCAACAGGGTCTATACGCAAATAATAATAATATATATATATGTATATTTGGTTGTCAGGAACCAAAAATTAACGAAGTAATACAGAGAACATTGATTGTCACTACTAATTTGTAAACAAATTCTAGTTTGTTATACATCAATAACTGTTCATTCATTTCAAAATCACAGCCATTCAGAATTTAATATGAATCATGATGTTTTTAGCAAACACTTTTTTGAAAAATTTATTTTATTATTATAATAAGCAATCCAGAGGAAATCCAGAGAGTGGAACAAAGAATACTAAGAACGATCATCAACAAGGAACACATAGTGAACGGGAACCACAGGCTGCTTCCTGGAGCTCTGGTGTACAGGGAGATCGAACACCTTATCGACGTATTCAGAAAGAGACGTCTTGCATTTTACGGACACCTGATCAGACTCCCAGAAGAAAGGCTCACCAAGAAATTACTGAACTACCAGTTGAGCAGAAAGATAAAAAATAATTGGCTCAAAGAGATAGAACAAGGAACAAGACCTGGAAGACCTAGGGACAACCGAGGAACAGTTGAGGAATGGGGAGGAGAAAGTCATACTCAAGGACAAGGAAATGAAACACAACTTTAGAAAAGCAAGCGACCGAATGGGCATGACAATCTCAGAAGAACTTAGGAAAAGGAGATCATAAAGGCTGAAGAGGTATTGGGAGGAACAATGCGCCAAGATAATGAGACCTCACCAAAAAAAAGCAACCCATGGAAATTCCACAAATGAAGATGGTGTACTTACTGGGATTCCTCTGTGCAAAAAATGTAGTGTTGACACAACCTTTGGATTACAAAAGAATTTATGTAATAAAACAATATTTAGAAATGTAGACAAAATTGGCTTATTGTTTCTACATTATTACAAATCTGAATTTATATCCAAACAATATTTATCGAAACATTTTATAAGACAGAATCCTGCATCACTTTCTCTGGGAATTTCTTTGCTTATTTTACTTGTGCTTATTTTCTAAAGGATGTTTGCTAAAAGTCATGGAAATAGTTTACAAATTGGATTTTTTTAAATGAAATACCCACCCATTCTAGTGAAAAACATCTTCACCTTTCTAAGCTGTTTTATAAATCAGTAACCTAAATACTAAACACTCAGCTGACCGATGTGTTTTCAGAACTGATCGTTCATTATTTTCTAATGAAATATCACAATTATAATACCATTCTGATGTAATTCAGGTAAAATGGTGGATAACAATAAACGAACCTCAAGAAGTAACCAGAGGCTACGGAGGCACTGGAGGCAACATATATGCTCCGTTGTTGTTGCACCTACATGGAACAGGGGACTATATGGTAGTCCACACTCTTACCAGGGCACACGCTAAGGCTTATCGTTTGTATGACAAGGAGTTTCGGCAAATGCAGAACGGTAAATTATTTGTTCTTGAATAGTAATACGTGGGATTGGAAAGTTTTCACATGACTTTGTAATTTCAAAATGATAATACTTACAGGCTACTCTGTAATGGATCTTTTTCAAAATAGTCCCCTTGTGACTGGACACACCAAAAGTGTTTTCACTTTTGGACACATTCCTGAAAATGTTCTTCCTTAATAATCCTTACAAATTGCTTTAAAAAGGAAAACAAAAAATTAAAAAAACGTTTTTATTGATTAACTAAAAATGTCTGTCATAGGGTAGACATTTTTCTTTTTTCATTGCTTTTTGTTTATTGTTTGTTTTGTAGTATAACTTAAAACTGTTGAATTTTAATGAAAAATCATTTATTTTTATTTATTATTATTATGTATTATTATTATTATTATTTATCATTATTATTATCATTATCATTTTTATAATCATTATCATTATTATTATCATTATTATTTATTTTTATTTTATATTACTATAATTTGTAAGGTGTAACTCACATTTAATATTAAGTATAAACATCATTCCGAGGACCAACCTATGAATGGACATTTATGCCCCATATAGGTCCTTTCTGTGTAATTGTTAATATTGTTATTGTTTTTAAAGGAAATTTTGATAATAAATAGATAAAATTAAAAAAAATAGTATAAGGTCCCTCTACGTATAAGCCTGAATGTCTTCATTTGAGTCAAATCAGTTCCTTTAAAGTGGTAATTTCAATTTAAGAAATACATAGAAGTTAGCAAGGGCTATATCAGAGGAATAGGAGGGTTGCAGAAGTACAGGAATTTGGAGTAAAATTTTCTATAATGGAGATACACAGTGAGCTGGTGTGTTGTCATGGTTGCAGGATCAAATTTTTGTTTCGCCAGAGTGAAAGCCTTTTTTACACATATTTTATGTAAAGTCAGTAACATTTTATAGTATTTTTGGCTGACTGTCTACCCTTTAAGGTTAAATTTGTGATAAACAATGCCATTAAAATAAAAAAAAAAACACCATCATTGTTTTAATGTTCAAACAACTTACTAATTAAAAAAAAAATTTTTATTACTTTTATTTGTGCCTTTGTTTTTTAATCATAACCATAATATGTCTCCTGTAATTACTATATTTAAAAACTCTGGATCAATTTCGATCTTATTACATCAATTCTTGCAACACTTCAAATTAGTTTCTGTTGTTTTTGACACGGCAATATAGAGTTGTCAGATAGCTTTTAAAATACATGGTCTGTTTGCACAAGCATTCTAGCCGATACTCGAACCACTATGCAAAAACCTTGTATAGTATCCAGCGATCTCCAATACAACTGGTAATACCTGGCCCTGAAGTCAACTCCGTTGCAAGATCATGTGTTGAAAGTAACTAGAAACCTTGATTTGCTCAAGTGAGGGATCCAAAATCTGTCTTCTGTTGATGATGGTCATACTGGGCAGCAATAATTGATTGTCCAGTATCAGTGGTGAATTCTTCATTAATCTTTGAATCTGAAAATGTTCTAGACCAGCGTAACAAATCCACTGAGAGAAGGAAGAGTTCAGTTTATTATACCGTATTAGATTATGACTTTAAATAATCTGTTAAAATTGTTTTTATTTTTAGCTGTGTATTGAAATTGCTTTATTATGTGTCTACTTAACCAGAACAGTGTTGATAATATAACAATATTTGACTTGGAATGAGTTGATAATCTTTTGTTTTTTCTGTAGGAAAAGTGGGTCTTACATTGAGTTCAATGTGGTGGGAACCTTTAACCAATTCATCTGAAGATAAGGAAGCATCTGAGAGGGCTGCACAGTTTGAGGTAAAACTTCTGAAATTGTATTTTATAAAATTCTTAAAGTAATCATCCCCTTTTTATACTACGAATGTTGTAATTTTGTAGAGAACTTTTCTGCCTTTTCCTACCTTCAAACACTTTGTATCTGTTGATGCATTTTAGAATACTTTCATTTTAAAAATTTTTTACTGTACTGCTCCCCCAAGTCTAGGTTCATTCTTTTATACTACCTTAACCACTCTCCTCCTTACTTCTACAACCTAATCAGCAGCAGTAAATAACCAACTTAACCACCTTCCTTTATCTTCATAATGTAATATTTTCATCAAGTGGTAAAGTATAGTACCCTAGTACCCCTACTACTAGTTTATAGTATGGGATAGTATAAAAGAACGAACCTGAACTTGGGAGAGCAATACCATAAAAAGTTTTGAAAATGGAAGTATTCCAAAACGCATCAACAAATATATTGTATTTTATAATTTATTTTATTGATAAAATAATTCAGTTTTGATAATAATAAAACAAATAATTTATAACCAAATTAGGTATGACAAACAAATATTAGATACAGTAGAGTCCTGCTTATCCAACCTTTGCTAATCCGACGTAACCTCAAAGAACAATATTTCAAGCAATTTGTAGCGAAACTGAAAATACAATGCCCACACGCCACTTTCTTGTCAGGGATTTACGCCTACGTGTCACTTACACGCCCAGCCGATGACCTATATTCTCTTCAAAAAAAGAGGGGGTCAACCACCCTTATACCTGCTCTGTTCTTTCATTTCCGTCTTTTAGTATCAATTTAGATTTGTGGAAGAGTTGATGTTTAGGGTGCATTCTGCTTGTGTGTGTTTCATAACGTTTCACATATTTTTTTTATTCGCTGTTTTCTAAAAGATAAAAGATATTTTATTTCTCATGAGATTGCGAGATGTAGCAGCGAGAAAACATCAAACTGTTGGTAAACAAAAAACAATTACAAATTTTTTCCGTCAAGTTTGATGATTTGACGCACTAATCTTTATTACTGTAGTGAGATTCTGTGTGCTGTTTGGTATTTTATTACAATACATTTAGTAATAATATTTTTAATGTGATAAATTCAATTCAATACTTTTAAACGTTTTTTAATGGTTCTCCATGTAGTCCTACTTTCCCGCTAATTCGACCCAGCCGCGCCCAGTTTAGGTTGGATTAGTGAGACTCTACTGTAATTTCCAAATCTACAACAAAGAAATCCTGATCAATTCAGAAGTTTTAATTTTAAAATTTGGATAATTTAAAATTTTGGTCAGTTTTTAAAGATCTTTATGTAACAAACAAAATATTAAAAAATGTTGATAATTTGGATATTATTTTTTGTGTGTACCAAAGGATCTATGTTCCCATGGGTTTTTCCTTTTTCTAGCAATATAATGGAAATTTTGACCTCATTCCTGCCCTTTTTCCTTCTCTTCTTTGTTGATTTTTTTTTAATATGTGTTTTATCTTACCAAAGGATCTATGTTTTCATGGCGTTTTCCTTTTTCTGGAAATATAGTGGAAATCTTGACCTCAATTCCTACCCTTGTTCCTTCTCTTCTTTGTTTTGTTTATTAGTTTATCTTGGTAATATAAAGTAAAACATCTGTTCACTTTTTTTTAGTTTTGGTGTATCTGTTCTAAAAGAAATGTTTATATTTGTAAATTTGATGTTCTAGCTTGGATTATTTGCACACGCTGTTTACTCAAAACAAGGCGACTACCCGGACATAGTGAGGCAGATTGTTGACAGTAACAGTGCTGCAGAGAAAAGAACTTATTCAAGGCTACCACGTTTTACCGAACAAGAGATAGAAGAGATTAGAGGTGATATTTTAAACATAATGGATATTAAAATATAATTTATATAATAAGAAATTAAAACCTAAAACAAGTTTATCTGGTTGTTCTATTCATTTCTGCATAATTGTTTTTTTTTAATAATAATTAAATTCATGCCCAGTGTTCAGCAGGTATTTAGACTATCATTTTCCCATAAGGACTTTGTTCCATTGACTTTCAAAGTTCCCATGTTAATCTTATGGAGAAAATTTTATTTAAATCTGGTGATTACTTAAACTTATGTTCATTAACTGAAACAGTACATTATGGTCACCTCAGAATGCAGCACATGCATTTATTTTATTCCCAAGTGTTTACAATTATGTTTATGCAGACTCTCTGCAGAGAAGATTGTTGTAGTTCTTGAAACTTATCAATTACCTCTGATTCAGAACATGATCAGTCACATGATTAAATGTATCAAATTTTCCAACCATAATTTATATAGTTTTTGTTTTTATCTATAAATCACTTATACTTGGATTAAACTATCAATAATGTTTCACAAGCTGTTTATTTATTTTAATTTTCGAAATTTTAATTTAATCACTAACCGGTTACAAATTAACCTTTACTTATAGTAGAACAATAAAATCGAAATAACCTAATAAAAAGTTTAAGAATAAAGAAAAAAAATAAAAATGCACAATAAAAAAAAAAAAACATGATATAATATGTAAAAAATAATACAAGGTCATTTGAAAAGTAAAGAATGTTTTGATCCGATGAGTCGCTCAGTTCTCCCACCAGTACCACCAACTTGTCATTGACCTTCTAACTCTTTCTCGCCAGCCTGACGTTAACAGCGAGCCACTTCAGAATGTGTAACAAAATTAACGATCCTGCCAAGTGTGAGGTTTATAGTGTAATAGGCTTTTTGAACAAAAAAAATCCACCCTATCAAAATTTACAGACAGATAACTGAAGTTTGTAGTAATGTGATAAATGAAGCTTCAGTTCTGCTATGTTATTCAAAACAAACTATGTGGATTGTTGACAAACAGCATTTACGTCTTCACGATAAGAAACATTCGTGTGCTGCCGCATTGATAATGAACTTGCTTCAGTAGCAGCCTTTAAGTGGAAAGTTTTTGAACATCCACCTTATAATCCGGACTTGGCCCTGAGTGATTACCATTTTTTCCCAAAGTGAAGTGTTTTTTTTTTGGGTGGAAACCACTATAGAAGTGACAACAAACCAAAAGAGAGTGGTTCTACAACTTGATGACAACTGAGAACATAGAAGGCTGTGAAATGCACAGATGAAAGGCTGAGAAAAATTGGTGAAATGCATGACAGGTGTTTAAATTTGAATGGTGACTATGTAAAAAAATCACCCCGCAGGAGGGGTTCAGACTAGCTGCACCTATTGAGAGGATTTAGACATTCCTCGCAGTACCCGAGTCACATACTTACTCTTACAGCTTACACTTACAAGTGTACAAGCCGCCTCGGTGGCCTAGTTGATAGTGTACTGGGCTTTCACCCTGAGGACCCGGGTTCGATTCCCGGCCAGGGCTTGGCATTTTCATATGCTATAAATAATCCCATCGTCTGCATTAGCCCAAGTGTGGACAATAGTCGAACATTAAAAAAAAAAAAAAAAAAAAAAAAAAAAAAAAACAAGTGTACACACTACACTTGCAACTTTAACACTTTACACTCACACTTACATTTAAGGAAACGATAATATCCTCAATGTGCTCTTTGCCTTAAAATAAGAACAAACAAAAATGTAGAAAAATAGTTGAAGTGTCAAATAAGTTTTGCTTCATGATCTCATGAAAAGTGTCTAGAGAGAAAAACGTTCTTTAGTTTCTGAACTACCCTTGTAATTAAAAAAATAATATAATAAATAAAAAACATTTAAAGATAAAATATGTTTAGCAATCAACGTAAGAATTAAGTTAAAATAAAATGAAATTACTGTACTATACATATACTAACACACACACCTAATACATGTATTATAGGTATAGCCCGAAGCGGAAATAGCATTACATAAACAATTAGTTAAAACATTATAAAAAGTAGGGTAGCAGTGAAACTACACTATCTTATGCATACAATTCCTGTATTATAAGGCAAATAAAAATGCATAAACAATATTTTTTTTTCATTATATTGGTAACAAAACAAATAGGTAAATACAAACAAAAGTTTTTAACAAAATGAAAGTGTGTTATTAATATGCAAACTTCTATAATTATTACAAGTCTTAATTATCATTATGTGAGAAAAGAGAAAAGACTGTGAAACCAAACAAAAATAAATAGAACAATTTTTCTGCTTTAGATTGTTGTGGCAACAGGTGGACTAACTGTACGTTAGAGTACTGTTGTATTACCTACATTATGCAACTCCGTTTTTCAGTTTGCAAATCCAGTGGATGTTAATGAAAAAACGTTTTCAAATTTTACACACTGTAATATGTCTAACTGGTAAAATTTACTTACTGTTTTACCAAAATGAATATAAATAATTAACTTTTATCTGGTATTATGGTAAAACGGTAGCATGTAACATGTTTCATTTTGTTTGTAGGAAGCTTTGATTTCTTTGGTTTAAACCATTACACGACCAGGTATGTTACTTCTGGCATCGATGGACCTGAACCATCATGGTTACGCGACAGAGGAGTCATTACTAGCGTAGATCCTAGCTGGCCAGCGGGCGCGTCATTATGGTTGAAAGTAAGTCGACCATGCCTGAATCTCAGTTTTACTTTCTTACTGTGCAAAGAAAGTATCGATATTGAAATTGACTTATCAGTTAGCAGGTCTCTTGAACACAAAAATGTTGTTTTACTTGGTTGTATGAGTCTGTGAGTTACTACAGACTAAATAAATCGAGCAGTTTAGATGAATTTTGTTAATATCTTGTGACCGTGTTTAAATTTGTTTAAAGTCATCATTTTCTGTTTTTTTGGCTAAAACCATTAAAAAACATGAAAAAAATCAGATAATTTCCAAATTAGCACATTTTAATGAAACCATTCCAATGTAGGTTTTTGCATGAACAAAATGTATAGATCTACCGTCTCAATCTCAAAAAAATTGAGTTCGGCAGTGATCAGCATAATTTCTCAAAATCAGTTCATTAGTTTTTAACTCGTCATAGCAAATTTGAAAATTACTCTTTTTGAATAATTCAAATAAATGAAAATAAAGAATTAATGGTGTTGGTTTTGAATAATGAATTGTTATATAACACCATTAAGGAAATGATTTTGTCAGTAGCTTTGGGTATATATTTTTGAGGTAATATAACATTTAGCAATATTCTTGGATCATTTATTTATTTCTGTATTTAGATGGTGCCTTGGGGTCTGCGACGACTACTACAATGGATAAAGCAGGAGTACGACAACCCGCCGGTATTTATTACAGAAAACGGCTTCAGCTCGAACAATGTAACAGATGATTCCGACCGCATTCAGTACATTTATGTAAGTATTTAGGTTTTCAAAGTATTAATATCTTTAAACGATATTACATTCAGTATTTTTTTTTTTACTTAACGTCTATACTTTGTGCAAGTTAGACTAATGAAGATGAAGGGATTAATGTTAGTGGCAAGGGAAAAGCGTCTCCTCAGGGGCTCACACATTATGAGTATGGATTTGGCAATCCCGAGATGCGCTAGCTGGGTCTAACATTTCTTCATCTATCTGCTCGTGGGTTAGATGCTTCATTTCCAAACCAAGGTGGAATAGCCTACACTGAAGGCTGTGTGACTAAGAAGGAGCTTAGCTAAAGTATGCAGACTCTGGATACCAGGTAACCTCCAGATTTAAGCTAACTGGACTCTGTATGGGTGAATATTTTATTTCCCTAGCTTCTTGTGGGATTTCGATGGCAAACAAACTGTAAAAGTCCAGAAAATCCTGGGGAACTGGCTTAAGTATATGTGGGGTGTGAAAATAGCACCAAAGGCAAGGAAACTGGAGCTGTATCTAGCTCGATGGAACACACAAGCAGTGATTTGCACCAGATTGTAGGAACACTAGATGGATCTACCCAACCTGCAGTGAAAGAAGTGAGAGAAAGGAATAAATATATACATCAGTTAGGTCAAATTATTTTAGTCAATTTTTAAAAAAATAATGCTTGCTTGTAATTTTTAAACATACTGTTCTCGCACACTTGCATGTGTTTGTATAATCTGTTATATATTTCAGTATACTTAAACCATTTTCAGGAATATCTTGTACAGATGGGAACTGCAATTCATGAAGACAAGTGCAATGTGATTGGTTACGCAGTTTGGAGTATACTCGACAATTTCGAATGGATGCGAGGCTACTCGTAAGTAAACAGCTTATAATTAGGGAAACTACATAAGATTTCCATTTTGAAATCATACACAGGGTGATTAGAAAATATGTATTCTAACTTCAGTGGTTATGGGGAAATAATAACATATAAATTATTACAAAATTTTAATTCTATATGTGTAATTTTGTATACATAATTTCTTGTTGCGTTGTCCCAACCAAAACATATCCAGAGCCAAAAACATAATTATTATACATATCTTTAAAATTCATTATTTCAAATACAGCTTTATAGGAAATTTTTTATGGATAAAAGAGTGTCCTCTTTTAATGATATATAAAATAATGTATCTGTGGGTCATAGAATTTCTCAGTTATTACAAATCTAAATCAAAGAAAATAAATTTCTTGTAACACAACTTTTAGAAAGTAAGTTTATGCTGAAACATTCAAATATCTTCTCTAAATCTTCCATAAAATGTTTTCTTTATTAAATGCAAAACAAAAGTATGTATTTATTCTGAAAAAAGTATATTACTGGTGATACTAAAGTACCTGAAGTGGTAATAATTTAATCAACCACTTAACAATATCAAATATGTCTTATTAATCAGATATTATAGTCAGCTTCTATAATTATAAATTTAATTAATTAATCATTTATACGTTAATTGTGAACTGATTAAAGTTTCTATTTAATAATCTCAAGATTTTGTTATTAAATTCTCTTTAGTAATTTTACAATTAAGTTAATTCTTTTTTTTTTAAATATTTATTAAAAGAGATTTTCCAAAATGAATTATGAAATGTTGACATCTGCACTCATATTATTTCCAATACTGATCTAGACTAATAATGTTTACCATCAAATTTTGGAATATAAATATTCTGAAAATTGTACCTTATTCAAATGAAGATTGGTGCCTTACTGTCCTGAGTCCTGGTGCTGTCTGTGGGGATGATATTACCTGCTCCAGTCTAATCTATTTGCTTCCAAAGACAATTTAAAAAAAAAACAGATTTCTTTAGGTTTTTACAAGGTATATCTTAGTAATTTGCAATAAAAAATTCATTTAAATTTATTCAAGTACAGTTTTATGAATTTTTTCCCGTTGCAACACACACACACACACACACACACACACGCGAAAAAATAATGACGCAGGAAAAGTCATCTAGAGGTCAGGATTGTCTGGGCCTTACCAGATGGCTGCTTAACTCATTTCTTGTCAGAAAGTTGCTAATAGATCTTATGCAAAATGGAGTTCATGAAATTATATTTGTATTAAATGTAATTAATACTTTGTTTTCAGTGAACGATTTGGTTTGTACTATGTTGATTTCACAAAACCAGACAGGCCGAGACGTGCAAAGAAGTCTGTGGAGTTCTTAAAGTCATTTATGAAAAATAGGATTTTGCCACCACATGTATAGAAGACATTCACAAAAACATACAAAGGTGTTTGGCGGTTATGGATATCATATATTTATACAGGAATGTTGTTTAACAGACTAATAGTAAAGTGCATAAATAAATGTAATAGAATATGTTTTCTCATTTTTATTGCCTAATTTACATCAACTGTTGTACTGATAATAACAAAATAGTTATCAGAGATGTAAGCAAGGGATGTACTACGGCAACAGTTCGGGTTGTACTGTGGTCTCATATTTTACCATTTGCTACATTTACAGCTACAAATTGATTACTAAAAATTAACAAGTAGTCATTAAGTAGCAAAAAAAAGTATGGGATGCTCTCTTGTAGAGGTCTGAGGTATGTGAATTTTTAGGTTGGTGTAGTTTTCCATTTTGTAACTTAATACTCGGTACAGTTTTATTGGTTGAAGTCATTATTTTTTAAAATAAAAAATTCAAGTAATAAGAAAAACACATTCATAAAAATATTCTCTAAAGTATGTTATTAACATTAACACAATGTATGCAAATTTACCCAGTAATAATAAACAAATAGCAATTCAAAAAATACAATCGGGTAAATATGAGTTTTCACTTGTTTTGTCAATTTTCATACCAAAATGCCTTTCATAACATGCCCAGTAGAAATAATACAAAATACAAAAGTCTGAAATTTAAGGGAAGTTCAAAAAAATTGAAAACAAAAGTGATGCGCATAACCTAAAAATTATTTCTGTGCGAAAGTAGGTAATAGTTTTTTATTGTGAAATCAACTAAATGTAATTAGTGATAAAAACAATAGAAATTTTAAAAAAAAATAACTTAAGAACCTAACTAACATAGTTTTTGTTTGAAAGTAGTTTAGACAAAACAACGGTTTTTGATTACAATGTGTATAAGCACGCTGGTAGCAGTGAAACAATAATGGTTTTTTATTAATTTTACAATTATTGCTGCACTTTTAACATGAATATGATTTTTTAAAGATGCCGTGATTTATAAGAAAATGTACAACACAACCGTAATCCCAACCTAAACTAGCAAAAAGGCAAATCACAAAGTTCGCAAATATGTTGTAGACTCTGTGAGAAGTGGTAAAAGTCTGGGTGTTTACTACGTTGGCTGCGGACTGGCGAAGCACATTCTTCCTGTTTAAAATTTTAAGAAATTCGTGTCTTCTTTAAAGTTGGTTGGATTCCTCCTAATTCCTCTTGAGCAAGTTATTTGAAGTACAACAATCAAGTACTTCTGCACTTGATAACAACCGAAGTATGTATAACCCGATCCTAAAGGTTTTCCCGAAATTATGTTCCAATATCCTTCCTGGAAACTTGTGCCCTAATTTAATCAAACCCAGAAAGGAAAAGGAAAATGTCTGATATTGAACCAAAAATAAAAACCATGTATGATGATTTTCCTTTTTTATTTTAATTATGATAATTTGTTTGAAAACACAACAAATTAAAATAGCTAGTTTTTAACAACATAACCTGAAACTTATTATAGCCTATCAGCTGATCAATGAAATCACTGATATTTACGAATTAATATAAAACAACTGATCTTTTAATATAACTACCAAAATTAAATTAACGATTCATATCATATATTTAAATCGGTTAGATTTCTTTATAGTTTCTGTAGTGTAGTGGTTATCACATGTGCCTTACACATGCAAGGTCCTTGGTTCAATCCTGGCGTAAACACAGAAGTTTTTAATTATAATTAATTTAATATGAGACTTGCGAAGAGCAAAATATACTATTATATATCAATATAAACATGTTCCTTACATCACATGTCCTGCAAAATCCAAACAGCCATAAAACGTGACACATGTTAATACAGTGAATTTCTTGAATCTAAGAACAATGGTAGTGCTTTAAAAGTCAAAACAGTTTCCTGTAGGGGTGTACAATTGATAAACTTGTTAGACAAATTATTAGATTTTAATTTGAAATGTCTACATAATACATTCTGTATGGACCAGTGTAATAAAAATAAATAATTTATTAATACAATAAAGTTTAGAAACAAACTACTTTCTACAATACATATATCCACTACTTGTAAATGTAATAATTATAATACAAAATTATATTTACAGAGGTATATTAGTTGGTATTCAACGTTAGCTAAGTTGGCACTTTTGTAGACTTTATTATGATTGGTCACAGTGCAAACGAGGCAGTTGGTATTCTCTTCCGGAACGCCCTTCGGATTCTATCTGTCCCTTTTTTGGGAAAACGACTCCGTGCAAAGTTTGGTGTTTGTCTTTTCTGAAGGGCCTGTAAACCTAGAAAAAAATATATTTGTAGTGAACTACATTTCATGGCTCTGTAGGAATATTATTTCTATCTAAGACATTTTTCCCCTCAGGGGCTCACACATTGTGAGTACGGGTTTGGCAACCCCGAGGTGCCCTAGCTGGATCTAATCTTTCTTCGTCTATCTGCTCTTTGGTTGGACCCCTTCATCCCTTATCTGAAGATTGCATGGCTAAGGAGGAGTTTAATTGTAGTATGTGGACTCTAGATACCAGGCGACTTCCAGGTTTAATCTAGCTTTATCTTTGCTTGTTGAGCCCTGTATGGGTTACAATTTTCTCCAGCTGCTAGTGGAATTTGATGGCTGGAAACAAGCCTTCCAGAGCTAAGAAAACCTTGGGGAATTAGCTATAATGGATGTGGGGAGTGAAAGCAGCAATGGAGAGGAACCCCATGGAACAGACAAGCAGTGAATTGCAGCAGACAGTAAAGACGCTAAGTAGACCTACCAAACCTGCAATGGAAAAAGTGAAAGATTGGGTTCAAAATTTAAAATAATTAAAGCATGTCTATATCAAATCAGACAGACGTTTGTAGATGTACAGACGTCCATCAGGAGTGCAAAAACGCAAACTGAGAAGAGAGGAGGCACTAGCAAAGGAATTTTTAATTAAAGCTAGAAGCACAAGATCTACCAGGGATCACACCTTGGGCGTGAGAAACCCAATACTTCTAGGGTGGTGACTACAAGGCTGATGGGAATCGTTCTTCAAGACTGGAGGGTTATCAGCCAAGAATATTAACATCCTGGATATAGGGAAACTCAGGAAAACAATGGTGTCTCATTACAAAGCACTGTGAATGTACCACGGAGAAACAGTGTGTGTAGCTTATGCAGGAAGGAAGAGGAAACTGCAGGCTATGACTGTGAAAGTAATTACCCTGGGACAGCATACAACAGTATTTCAGGCTGAAGTGATGGCCATTAATGACTGTATTCAGGAGAACTTGGATCAGGGCTTCAAAAAGGCATGTATTCATATTCATACCAATAGTCAGGCAGCAATAAAAGCACTTTCGGGTCTTATAATACAGTCTAAGCTGGTCTGAGAGTGTAGGAAGAACCTTGACATTCTGTCCCGGGATAACCGGGTAACTCTTCACTGGGTTCCAGGGCATAGGGGAGTTGCGGGTAATGAGGAGGCAGACCGACTGGCTGGACTTGGATCTGCATCTGAATTTTTATCAGACCTGAGCCGGATTTAGGAATTTCTCTATTGTTGGCCAGGTCCGCTATTAATGGGTGGATTACATGCCAACACCAGGTAAGATGGGACAACCTTCATGGGCATTCCCATAGTAAATGTCTCTTAAGCAAAGTTCCTTTTAGAGGAATTAAAGGGGCAGCAGATGTCCTGGGCAGAGCACAACTCAGGAGGATTATGGAGCTCATAACAGGGCATTGTGGTCTGAGGGTGCATATGAACAGGATAGGTGTGTACCACGGAGAAAACGTGTGTAGATTGTGCAGGAAGAAGGAGGAAACTGCAGGTCACGTAATTTATGATTGTGAGGCTCTTGCTAGGAGGAGACTAGGGGTTTTTGGTTTCCAAGACCCTAGGGATCTTCAGCAGAATGAGCTAGTCAGTGGGTTGTTGTAACTTATTAAGGGCACCAATCTGCTGAACTAGGTATTTTAAAAGGTTAGTTGCACAATAGGTCAATTGATCGCAGTGCCTGGGGTTGAACAAATCCCGTCCTCTAGAATATAATCTAATAATCTAGTGACTGTGAAGCTCTTACCAGCAGGAAGCAAAGGATGTTTGACTTCCAGGACCCTGAAGACCTCTAGCAGAATGTGCTAGTCAGTGGAAATGGTATGCACCAGTCTGCTTAACTAGAATCAAGGAGCTTTGGTCCCTTGTCCTTTTGATCGTGGTGCCAGTAGCCACCAAACCCTATAGCCTCAAATACTTACCTAATCTAATCTAACGACACTCTTGAATGAACCAACCATATTTATTTCTCTATTAATGGATAATGTGCTAACCATGAAAACTGATCAATATTATAGCCGCCTCGGTGGCCTAGTTGATAGCATACTGGGCTTTCACCCCGAGGACCCGGGTTCGATTCCCGGCCTGGGTTTGGCATTTTCATACGCTATAAATCATCCCATCGTCTGCATTAGCCCAAGTGTGCACAATAATCGGACGTTAAACATAAAAAAATATATATATAATTAATTATTACTGAATTATGCTTGCGTGCGTGCACGCTCATGCACGTGTGTACAAGGTTCATTTTATAATTATTATCAATGCAATTAGAATGTTTAATACGTCAGTATATATAAATGTTAATTTTTGTTATTATGTGTTAAATTATTATTAAAGTGTGAAATTAGGTTTATGAAAAAGGATAAGATATTTTTTTTTTGAAAATTCACTACTATCACATCTTTGATGATAGTTATGTTACAAGATGTAAGAGGATGGCATCAGCTTTTATAAAATATCTTCAAAAAAAGGCCTTAGATATAATATAGTAAGTTTAAGCAGTTTTTTTTGTCGAAGATATTTCATAAAAGCTTATGCCATCTTATAACTATCACCAACAAAGAAGTTATAGAATGTTCAAAAAACTCGCTGACGTAATGCAAACAAATTAAAAAAAAATCGGTCTTAGACGTAATACAGTACCCCGCAGGGGGTGCAGACTAGCTAAACCTATTGAGAGGATTTAGACATCCCTCGCGGTACCCGTGTCTAACACTCCCTTAAACTTACGACTTTAACACTTTACACTCACACTTAAATTTAGTGAGGCTATAATAGCCTCAATGTGCTTTTCGCCTTAAAATAAAATGAATAAATAATTATAATATAGTAAACTGTAGCAGCCAGCGCCTACCTGGGAAGCCATAGGCAGCACTGATGGCATGGAAGTTGAGCGGTACAACGTCTGGGTTCCTGTGCAGGTTGCCGGGGTCCACACTGTGCTTGGGTATCTTTACGTTGATCTCTGGTTCCGGGAATTGCTTTTTGGATTGGTAGAGCTGCTGAGTGCTGAGCAGGGCGTTCGCTGCATACAGACAACACGTCATTACACAAACTTTCTCATATTAGACTTTGGAAAATATAGTGAACCAATAGAGCAGTGGTTTGGAACTGACAATATTTTATAATATAATTTAGTGTAGCTTTTCAGTATAAAAACAAAATGCTTTTTTCAAAATTTCGACTTTAGTATTATATATATATATATATATATATATATATATATATGTGTGTGTGTGTGTGTGTGTGTGTGTGTGTGTGTGTGTGTGCGTGTGCGCGCGTGTGTGTGTTGTTAAAGTTTGCTGGAGAAATAGAAGTCTGGACAATTACCAGGTCGGCAGAAAGTTGGCGAGGCACTCTTCCGGATCGGAATGGTGAAGTGAGACTAAGAAGTCTGTTCGTTTATTGTTGGCCAAATCCCTCCTATTTCCTCCCGAGCAAGTTTTGGTGTCTTTGGCTGTTGGTAAACTGTTGTGAAACCTTTTTACTGAATCCTTACAAAAATGGATTTGAACTTTTGGGTATACTATGTGAAAATACGTGGCACTTCTCGGTAGTACATACTAAAAATTTCCTGCACTGAATGGTTTAAACAATATATATATATATATATATATATATATATATATATATATATTATAATTTAGGTTATATAATGGCTACGTGAGTTTTTGTTAATTTGTTTGAAACCAGGTCGACGAAACAACTAATTCGAGTGTACGGTTGCTGGGTGCTGGTGAACAATTAGGACATGCAAACATTCGGAATTACCGTTTTATGTATTAGTTAATCCTGTCTGTTATGGTTTTTTCCTATTTACTCCTAAATCTTAAGTTTTATTTCAAATTTGGCGCAATGATTCTAGTTGTAAATCTAAACTTACGACCAAATTTTGAATAAAATAGATGAGCCGGTTTTACTGTTTTTTTCGATAGTACCTGTGGTTTTTTAATTAAAAGACCTAAAGAGGTCTGTAAAAGATCAAATTTGTTTGTCAAACAACCGGTCATTCGAGATTTCCATCAAACACGTCGTCAAACAACACGATCAAACCAAATTAAATTATAGTGCTGATTCCTGATTCTCTCTCCGTTTGATCTTGCTGAAATTCCAATTTTTGTAATACCATAATGAAGGTACAAACAGATCAACAATGCCAGACGCAGCATTGATTTTCAGCCTGAAACTTGTTTGTAAAATATTGTGTTTTTCACTTCTCTCTCCGTAATGTTCCGATACACGTCTTCAACAAATTTGTCATTTTTTTATTATCACGCTTCTCTTATTTTTGTCCATATAATCTTTCGATTTTATTCTCCTTAACATCGGCGTGTCACGATAAATAGTGATGAAGTGCAAAGTAAACCCTTTTTCCGTAAACACATTATTCTGCACGCTGTTATCAGTGCGCGACGCGTCCTCCATGGTGCCAAGGCGACTGAGATCTCGTTTGACAAACACCCCCGCGTACCTTCGAATTTGTTTGTCAAACAACACGTCAGTCGACATTTTCTGCAAACGTGTCAGGCACGTATATTGTTTGACAAACGCATCAAACAAAGCTGCATACGACCAAATTATTTGTCAAACACGTAATAGTTGACAAACGTTTTGATCGTTTACAGGGATCGTTTTTCTTAATGCGTATAGAGTTATTTTCGTGAAAAAGACTCGAAATTCATGCGCACTTTTACATACATTGAAGTCGTATGTACGAAATTTTAGGAAATTTTTTGGCAAATTTCCGTTGGACAATAAGCTGTTGTGTCGGCCATCATGGTAAGACCCAGACTCGGAACCTTAAAAACACTTTCTGATGGTTACGTTCTAGCGTTCGCAATTTTGGTCCGAATTTTAATTCAAGCGATTCTGGTATCAGCGAAATACATTAAATAGTCCCAAAATTATGGCCATTCTAGTCCTTAAAACGTCCTTAAATACAGTTTTCTAGTCCTTAAATACAGTTTTCTAGTCCTTAAAACGTTTACAGTTTTATTGCCTGACATATTTTTTTTTGAAAATCTGGCGTTAACAGTAAAAACTTGAAGTGTGTAAGTTCGGAATCGGTGCTTTAATCACGTAGCACAAGCCAAATTTCGCACGGTTAAAACATGTGATTTAAATTCTAAAATTTTATCTACTACATAACTTTCTTTAACGACAAGGAAGTAAAATTATAACCAACACCGATATTCAAATTAACAAATCAATATTAAATGTTTTGTTTATTTTAGTCGAGGTCCGATTAAAGTTAATCCGACAATTAACTGAAGCCTGTAATTAAAAGTATTTAATCCGCTTAAAATTTGATTTTGACGTTTCTAAGCTAATCTGAGGTTAGCTGGGACACACTTGACCGCGTCTTTTAATCGGGGATTATTTTCAGAAAAAGAGCAAGTTTATTGTTCTTTTGTTCGAATTGGAAAGAATTTTGCGGTCAGATGTTCCGTTTGCACGATGAACTGTGAATCCCGGAGCTTGTGAGGGGAGAGGAGGGGTAATTTTATTTTCTCCAAAAAAGTTATCCCGGATCAAAATATTTCTTTGTAGAAATTTCAGCTGACATCCCTGGACTCTAGAAATTTTTTTTGAATACTTGTTAAAATTTTGCAAATTTTTACCATACCTCAAAGTGTATTTCATTTTTTAATGATCGCGGCACGCAGCTGTCTCGGTAACGTGATAGAAGCGAATTCCCAAAAGTAATTTTCCTAATCTTAAGCCTTTTTTGAAATTCTGATTTCACCATCGTAATCGCCATTAAAATCTGCGATTAAATTTTCAATTACATTCAAAATAAGAAAACGAACTCTGACCGACGTCTACAAATTTCTTAATTTCAACGGATTTTGTAAATTCGAAATGCGAATTTATGAAGTTTTTAACAGTGAAACAGTTTATGATAAAAAATTATCGATTTTTAAATATTTGAAATGGCCGCCATTTTAAAACTCTTGAACATATTTTGCTGGTTAACGAACTTGTTGAAGCTCTTGATCGATTTTTGTACCAAGTTTGAAAATCAAATCATACTAAAATTGCGAACGCGAGAGTGCTAAAACACACACACACGCACACACACAAATATATATTATTATTATTATTATTATTTGCGCATAGACCCTGTTGGATCACGCAAAGCACTCCGACTCATGTCTTGTTCCTTCCAATTCTCCACACCTCCCTCATCCTGTCCCCATGGATCCTCTTCCGCTCCTCCGTCCATTTTACCCCTGCTCTCTTTGGGATTTCATTCTCTGGGACCTTCCAACCGAGCATCTTTCTCCTGTATGCGTTCCTGTCTTCAACGTCTGTTGAGTCTATTTCTGCGCCATGTAGGTCTATTCTGACTTGTGCGATCCACAATATATATATTACGACCCCTCAAAAAGTAATCTAAAAGAAAGGTGCTCCTTTCAAAGTCCCGGGTCTGGGTCTTACCATAATGGCTGTTCCAATAGTTTTTTCCAATGGAATTTCTTTAAGAAGTTAAAAGTCAACAGTACAGTCTCTTCCAATAAAAATTATATATTTTCTCTGGAACTACTTCTTTATTAAACAATTTACAGTTGATCGCGCTGCCAACAGGTGCGAAGATAGAGAAGCCTAACTGGTTAGGGCCTCGTTTCAACAGTAAAAAAATTTAGTGATTTAAAAAAAATTAATTACCTTTGTTTTTGTTCAGTTTAAGTTCTAGGGTTAGCGTTTATGGCTGCATTTCTTCACCGGTTGATCCGTTAAATCCTCGCGTGAACCACTTACCTGGATATTTAGTCTCCACGACAGCAGTAAAGCCCTTATGGCCGTCCACTTCGTAGTTGACTGTACGGATCTTGCCGGAGGGTTCTAGCAGGCTGTAAGCGCCCTTCACAAACTGACCAATCCGGTGTTCCCATCTGTCGTTGATGACGCCATAATCGGGTTCATCTATTGCGTACCTGAACTCGTATATTACCTGCAAGCAGAGCTGCATTAATAGAACGCACAATTATCGTGGCACGCAGCTGTCTCGCTGACGTTATGAGAACGATTTTACCAAACCTACTGTGGCATAAGCGAAAATATTACACAAAAAAGAACCCTGACCGCCGGAAAATTTTAACGTTGCATTAAAATTCATCATTAAAAATTTGCATAAATCTCATTCTGGATTTCCCTTGAAATTTAACCTTGACCGCCGCTAGGTTCACTGTGTCTAATCGTTAATGTTATAACTATTTATATATTTATTGAAATTTTATTATTTTAATTCTGCATGTTGGTAGCTTATGATTTGCCCATATCTCGTTGTCGGATAGATTAAGGTGCGTTTCGAACCTGCGACCTTGTGCGTAGTTCAGAGAAGCAGCAGACTGACTGTTTCGTAGCTACATCTAGAGAGGGACTCGTAAGACAACACTGTTTTGAGAAGTGTTTGAAAAACTTCTAAAAATTTTGGGAAGGTGTGATTGCTTAGAGATTTATTAACTTAGAGAATCGTTTTTCCTTCGACAGTATCGTGTTATAAGTTAGAGATCGACCTGTGTAATAAGATAGAGGTTCCGTACTGTGTATTAACTTAGAGACTACAGTTCCGTAAAGTGTATTGCACCGTGTGTATATGTTGCCGACGCCGCTGCTTGCAAGCTCTTCAGTATCTTTTATCTAACAAGTAGAATTCGCTTAGTTAAAGGAAGATATATTATTAAAATATAAAGTTCATTTGGATAGGTTTTGTTTTTAATGTGTAAAGCTGTAAATGTATACTAATTTACATATATAGTAGTAATAGTAATAGAAATAATAATATAAAAATATTGTTTGAAGGCTGCTTTATTGAAACCATATCCGAATTGAATTAAGAAAACAGCCCTAAATTAATGAATTAATTAATTCATATAAACTTACGTTGATGTTTTTTTCGATAAAACACCAATATTTCTATTTTTTATACAGATAATTGTCAAAAGTAAACATTTAGATATGTTGTTGACCATAGTATTGACAATATATTCAACTGTAAACTGTAAAGATACTGAAGCGCCTGTAAGCAGCGGCGTCGGCAACATATACACACGGTGCAACACACTTGACAGAACTGTAGTCTCTAAGTTAATACACAGTACGGGACCTCTATCTTATTACACAGGTCGATCTCTAACTTATAACACGGTACCGTCGAAGGAAAAACGATTCTCTAAGTAAATAAATCTATAAGCTATTACACATCCCCAAAATTTTGGGGCGGTTGGTTAATTATGTTCATTATGAAAACAGTAATGCTTTAAATACACAAAATTGCAATCATTGTGCTGCATTAAAAAGCTTGCACTTACTTGGTTATCGTGATTAAATGTGGGGTACGTCTGGAAGTCGGTGAAACTTCTAGGGGCAGCGCTAACTTGTGTCATCGCCAGAATTATCACCATCTGAAATACACCAACACAATTTCAATCGTTTTAGACGTTTCTCTGCATTTCGTTAGGTATCGTTTCCGAATCGTCGATTATCGTTGTTGCATAGTCGATACTTAGTTTCGATTAAGTAGAAATTTTCGACTGCCGTCTTGGATGAATTTTTATTTTGCAAATACGAATATGGTATAAAAGCACATGATATCAGTCAACTTGTGTACGTTGAACATGATTCCGTAAATTGTTCAACAAAAATTTTCATTCGTTCTCAAATTGTTTCACTTTATCATTAAATAGGCTAATTTAACCCCTTCATTAGGAATCAACCCCTCCTGAGGAATCACCTAAACCTAAACCCAGCATCCCTTGTACTGCCTGACAATCTTTCCCCAAACACTATCCAAATCCCAAGTCAAGGTGTGATAGCCCACACCGAGGTGCTGAGTGGCTCAATGGAAGCTCTCAGCGGACTCTGGATACCAGGCGATCTTCGGTTTTAACCTTTGCATGCAAGGCTCTGTATGTGTGGGATTTATGAAGTGAGAACTAATGGTTATTGAAAATGACGTAACACCATCATTGAGCTACAAAAAGATTATTTTAAAATTTTCAAAGATCAAAAACAGGCTGTAATTGTAAACGGCAAATCTCAATACAGGGTGCTTGAAAAAAAAACTTTCTAGTTTTATGTGTAAATTTAATGGTGAAATTAATGAAAAACTACATCAACGAGTGCATGCAATTAAAGAGAATACCTTTAAGTTTTTGAAATGACTACTTCTTATCGCGGGGTGTGGGTGTATGTTTTGTACGGGGAAAAAATTCAGTTTACGATCACGGAACGCTCTAACACATCCATACGCGACGAGCACTCTAGTGAACATTATTATTCCAAACATTACTACAACACATTACTTTATTTTTAGGGATTAATAAAATGTATTTTTGAAGTGAAAACTTGTATGGTCGCGGTTGACAAAACATGAGTATACACATTTGCTTTCGCTTCACGCTTGATTCCGTACGCATATCTGAAAGCACATATTGTTCTTGTATATGTAGACTTCAAGTGACTACTTCTGAACAGCTGATTTCGCTCAACAGCTGTTGCTTCAGTATAATTTCAATTGAGGTTATATTTATTGTTCTTGTTAATTTTACAAATTTATGTTTTCTAAATTTGTGCAGTTAAATTATTTCTCGTCTGTCGGCACTAATATGCTGCAAGTAATTTTTTATATTTCACCAGCTTTTTGTTAGTTTTGAACTCTGGGGAGCGAAAATACCTGCCATTACAGAAGTCTTAAGTAGTGAATTGGAGCAGACTGTGACGTTGGGCGGATTTATCTAACCTGCAGTGGAAGAAGCGAGAGACGAGGTCGAACGTGAGGTCAAATCAGTAAGGCGACAGTCTACCTCAAATCATATCAGACGTGTGCAGTTCTAATATAAAGCGTTACAAATAATACAAATATTGTTTTTGTAAGGTTGGCACACAATGTTAGCCTTTAAATGCTGCAGCGGACAAGTTTATAAATGCGTCACATAAAAGGAAGTCTAGTAAGGTTAATTTATTGCGTTGGGAGAAAGAAATTGCTCGCTTCAAATTATGCCACGCCGTCCAGGATAAATTACGAGCTTGGCTTCGAGCTTGGGTTCACCGTTGGCCTCTGTTCGTTCAATTTACTCTTGCTAGTGAGGAATGCGCAAAGGACAATTAAAAATAGCCATTTGTTATTGGATAATGTGTACGAGCAAACGAAAAGCTGAACGAATTCTGTTAAACTTGTACGTTTAGAGAAACCGTGACAGAAGCGTGTTTTTGAAGTGAATATTTTTTTACACCCGGCACGGCAAATTTTGTGACGCAGTGGAATCGAATTGAGAGTAACGGAAAGAAGTGAATTCGTAAAACAGCTGACGGTTGAAACAGCTGGTTATCACAGAGATGCCAGTCACTGAGGATAGTCTACTTAGTTCGAATGCTAAGAGGTGAGAATGGAATAAATATTAAACGAAATAATGGTAAAATTAGAAGTTTAAAATGTTAAAATGAATAAAATAAGAAAACTATTATATTTAAAGCTACTTACCTACACTATAAAAAATATAATAACATGACTTTTAATGCGCAGTGGAAAAATTGTTTGGGAATAGTAATGCGGTGTAAGTTTAGGTTCTTCCAAACAGCTGATTTCGCAAAACAGCTGTTGCTTCAATAGTATCATTTCAATTGAGATTACGTTTATTGTTTTTGTTCATATAAATACAAAAAATAACATTCGTTTTTGTTTACATAAATAGATAGTTAATAATAATGATGTATCAATTTATTTTTTTTTTAAATCTAACAACAAACAATAACCTTATGCCATTTGGTAATAATGATGTGCAAAAAATCAATCGCAAAAATTGATTTTGTTAATAATAAATTAAACATCCGGCGGAGGCAGCTGAGACGACCAGCTGATTGGTTTAGCGATCCCACCGTATCTCTAGCTCATACTACTCTCACTCATCTACTCAAGGCACACACATTCAGTACTCTACAAAGCTTGGTTAACTGTAAAGTGTAAAACGACCCTTGCTGGACACCTGACGGTATACCAAACGGAGATTTGGGAGACCTGGCAACCTCCCAATGTACCCTAGCCTTATCCATGCATGCGGGGCGGAACTCATTTCCCTACCTACTCATGCGTACATTATGAGTAACAATGGAAACTAGAACGAGCAGGATCTCACCGTACAAAAAAACTGACCAAACGGAGCACAATCTCCTTGATAAAGAGAAAGAAAAATTGTAAGGGAATTAGCAGAGCAAGCATCTGCAGTCACTTCAATAACGAACAGGAATGTTAAATTGGAAGTGCGTGGCTTACCCATCTTGAATCCTCTCCAAATCCTAGACTTATAGAGAAGAAGGGGAGAAGGCACCATAACTGAGCATCTCGGAAATATAGGAAGGGAGCATAATAGATGTACAAAGATCGCAGTGCAGTAGTAACCTTGAACTTCATTAATTTACTTAATAGTTTGTGCAAATTCATTAGCAATCAAAATGTTCATTACTTTTTAAATTTTTGTTCATTTTAATATTTAAACAAGTAATATAAACAAACATTTTTTAAAATCAATTCCTACTTAGGTAAAAAAAAATTATTTTACATACTTTTTATTAAATAATTACAGTTAATATAAATATGTATACACATATGACTGAAGCATAATATTAAATAATTACAATTAATATAAATATGTATACACATATGACAGAAGCATAATATTAAATAATTACAATTAATATAAATATGTATACACATTCGTATTTTTTTAAAAAGAGTGCCATATAAAAAATATATAAATTGTTATACCGCCATTTTGAAACGGTTGAAAGCATTTCACCGGGCTAACTGACTTTTTTAAGCTACTACCAAAATCGATTTTCCTGTTGAGAAAATGGACCAAAACTGAGAACACTGGTGTATTCCGAAACACTGAGAAACTAGAACCTTCTAGTGTACATTGTGTGTAGCACATTTCTGAGAAAGTGGGCTATTGCAGCTGCCATCAAGGTAAACCCAGACCCTAACTGAAATAAGCCACAATCCGGACCGATTGTTTTAAAGGGTCCTTAGAATTATTGCAAATATTGGGACGCTCACGTTCACGATTTTGTTCCGATTTGATTCGATTTTCGGTACACGTTTGGCAAGTTCGTTACCTCGCAAAGTCCGTTAGACAGTCTAGTATTTAAAAAAATCATTTTTTATCTTACTGCGCTGTGCGCATGCGCGGGCTCACTGACTTGCCGCTATTACGCAAAGCACTGTCCGTTCAACTACGACCGCCATCTTTTTTTGTTGTGCGTTGATTTGTGAAGCATGCGCATTTATGTTTTGACCTCAAGAGGCGCAGACCTGGTCTTGGGACCAATTAGGAGCTAGCGGCAGTCTGGTTTCGGTTAACGCATCGGACCTCCTTACGTTTATCGAAGTTAGTCTTGGTTTAGTGTTAGCGCTCATAAAAGCTGGCTGCCGATCTACGGCTGTCCTGGGAGGATCCAGGATATCAGACGATCCACACCTCGAACCAATATGCGACACGTTTCGTTGCAATACAGTTTGTTGAAGTTCTTATGTCACGGTTGTAATCAGCGTTAAAATATGCATACATTAGCATTTAGAATGTTTAGTATTTTTGGTAAAAATGTAAATCAGCATATTTTACTGATGATGATCGGATTTACAAAAAAAGTGTTAGATAAAAAAACTACTGATAAAAATTTGCTTCCATCATGCAAATCGTGTTTCAGGTTATTTTCGTTACAGCACGCGTGCTACGTAAGCTGCCGGAATCCAAACTGTCCGCAAAGGCCTTTATCTCGCTTACGATCCTCTTTGCGGTGCCCTCCTCACGTACACTCCTAAGCCAGAAGGACATCACGTAGCCAACAAGGAAGAGTTAAGCGCACATTACAATAGACCGGGAAACAATAAAACTCTTTGAACACTAAAGGTTGGATACTATACCTCATGTTTGATATATTACTGCTGCTTTTAATCATGTTTTGCAACATAAACATTGTTTGTGCTCGAGCTGTTACAGCCAGTTATTGTTTTCTTGGCCGTCACATACTTACTCCGATAAAACTTACAATGCACTGGACGCGCATGCGTTCTTTCGGTTTGACTGTAACGCCAATCGTCCTCAACTATAAATACACTAGTGGTGGGACAGAAAACACCAAACTGTTAAAAAAACTGCTTTTCTATAAACGATAAACAAACTGCTTTTTTAAACGGAAACAAGCAGTTTGATTTGGACTGGTTTATGATTTGTTAAACAAGGAACGGACTGTTCTATTCGAACGTTGCCGCAAGCGCGAAAACTGTTTTCCTGCTGTTTGCCTGCTAACTGCTTTTCTTCTACCTGCTTTATGCTTTTTCTCCTTATTCCAAAGTTGCTTGTTGCTTGTAGTGAAATAAGAACTGTTTGGTCAATGTCAACGTTTATCTCTATTTTGTTGCGAGTTGTAGTAACAACCTCTCACATTTTGTAGATACAGAGCCTAATTTTATTTAAACATATTTTTTATATTTATTATCAATCGTCAATATTTTTTAATCAACTAAAAACATTCTAAATCGTTTGCATTTTGGTAAATATGCAAAGGACTATTTAATTTTTAAGTAAAAAAAAGAATGCTTCTATTAGATATGCCTTGCATTTTGTAAATATAAAATGGCATACGTAATTATTACGTTTTGAGAATGTAATTTAATTATTACTACACTTATAAGGATTATTTTTATCCCTTCTAAATGCTTTATACCCAAAAACAATTTAAGGTCATGGTGATAATGGGAATGAAAAAGTAGTATTAGAAAACTGAACGCATGTGCTTTATGTTTTAGCTGCTAATACAACTTTGAGTTTCAGTTTTCTAAACCTGTTTTTTTCCAACTGTTTTAAAAAGCAGCTTTTTTTCCTCAACAAACAGTTTGTTGACGTTTTGTAAAAAGAGCAGAAACGCCCACCTCTAAAATACACGCCGTACATACTTGACTTTAAAACTTGCTAACCTACAAGGAAAATCGAAGGCGTAAACACCAGAATGGTGCGCACAGCGCAATCTTTAATCCATACTTTGTACTATTCTATTTCGGATGCTATTTACAAAAGTAGTAAATAGCACCTTAAGGAAGGGTCATTGTTATTATCGGGAATACCGAAGTTATTGTTAGAAACACTTTAACTAAAACAGATATCGTTTACAACATTCAAACTGTTTTTTAAGCTTTACCATAACTGTGAACATAATATTTTTTTCTTTATTACATACTTATAGCTTGTAGCCTATAACCTAACGTTTAGCTTAAAACGTATACCTTACTGCTTATCGCTGCAGCTTATTACATACTTATAGCTTGTAGCCTATAACCTAACGTTTAGCTTAAAACGTATACCTTACTGCTTATCGCTGCAGCTTATTACATACTTATAGCTCGTAGCCTATAACCTAACGTTTAGCTTAAAACGTATACCTTATTGCTAATCGCTGCAGCTTATTACATACTTATAGCTTATAGCCTATAACCTAACGTTTAGGTTAAATTGTATACCTTATTGCTTATCGCTGCAGCTTATCACATACTTATAGCTTATAGCCTATAACCTAACATTTAGCTTAAAACGTATACCTTACTGCTTATCGCTGCAGCTTATTACATACTTATAGCTTGTAGCCTATAACCTAACGTTTAGCTTAAAACGTATACCTTACTGCTTATCGCTGCAGCTTATTACATACTTATAGGTTATAGCCTATAACCTAACGTTTAGGTTAAATTGTATACCTTATTGCTTATCGCTGCAGCTTATTACATACTTATAGCTTGTAGCCTATAACCTAACGTTTAGCTTAAAACGTATACCTTACTGCTTATCGCTGCAGCTTATTACATACTTATAGCTTGTAGCCTATAACCTAACGTTTAGCTTAAAACGTATACCTTACTGCTAATCGCTGCAGCTTATTACATACTTATAGCTTATAGCCCATAACCTAACGTTTAGCTTAAAATGTATACCTTTACCTTATTGTTTATCACTGCAGGTTTTTTTTGTGTTTAACGTCCGACTATTGTGCACTTATTATATACTTATAGCTTATTACGTATAGTTCATAACCAATAGCTTAACGTATTGCTAAGCTGTAACTTACAGCTGATGCCTATAGCTCTACGTGCAGCAAGTAGCTTATTGTTTGCCGCTTATAGTTTATGCTTACACCTTATTGCTTATAGCAAATAACTCAATGTATAGTTAGCTAATATTTTATAACGATTAGCTTTTCTAGACGTCATCATGGTAAGGTCTAGACCTGGGGTACCAACATGCGCCGGTGCTGACTTGCAGAACATATTTAAGAAGTTAACTTTTCATGCATTTACATTCCAACGTTCGTAGTGTTAGTCCGATTCGATGAAAGATTTGCACAAAAATTGAGTTTTGTAATACCTCGGACAAAATTACTAAAAAATCCGCCTAACTGATTCATTTAAAATCATTTTAAAAAATTGTAGCTTTCTTTACATATACGATGCATAAAATCTATTTTTATGACTAGTACATTAAACGCCTTGGAATTTTTTGTTGTTTTTGTGTGTGTTATTTTAAAGCGAAAAGCACATTATCGCTATTATCGCCTCTTTAAATGTAAGTGTGAGTGTAAAGTGTTAGTTGTAAGTGTAGTGTTGTAAGTGTAAGTGTGTGTTAGACTCGGGTACCGCGAGGGACGTCTAAATCCTAGACGTGCAGCTAGTCTGCACCCCCCTGCGGGAGCCTTGAAAAATGTAACACAATAAAAAACTTACTGAGACAAGACTGTGTAAAGTTAACTGTTTGCCCAGCCAACTAACCAGCGGGCAAGAGTTTCATTGAGGGATAATCGGTTTCACAACACTCCAATCAATCATGTCATTGGGAAATAATTACAAGCTCTGCAATCAGCTGACAATTATATGTAACATATGTTTTGATTGATGTTTTACTTCTGTGTTGTATTATAATACTGACTACTGGAACACATGTTATGTTAGTGTATCATAATGGTCCGGTTGTTTGCTTTTAAATCAAATCAGCTGTTTTAATTCAACGTAATCGCGGCATGCAGTGGAAATGATAGGAATACATTTTTTTTTTTTAACTAACAGTGTTATATTGATAATAGCGCGAGCAGGACCTCCATTTAGCAGAACACATTAAAAACAGCCATTAAAATTTTTGACAAAATCATAACTTACTTCTGTCACAATTTTTACATTATTTTCCTACAGTAGGCCTAATTAGTATTAAAGTACATTTAAATTAGAATTTCAAATTTATGGAAAACATAGAAGTAAACGCAAAGGTAATCAATTCTGCATTTTTAAAAAAATTAAAATTTTTAGAAATAAATTTATCCACATTTTAACGTTGATACGATGGTATAATCATCTTTTAAAAAAAAATATATATAAGATAAAATAGTTATATTTGTAACGATTTGAATAGTCTCCATTTTAAAACGGACGATCGAGTTTTGAAGTACAGTTTAACTTATTCATTGTTTAAAATTAATAATTATGCTAACCGAAAATGTTGGTTTACGTGACTTATTTAATATTTCGGGGGGAGGAATTTGTTTCAATCAAGTTAGCTGGGATTAAAATATAATTATGGATACTTTATCGCTGATCACAATAGATTTTTTTTAAGGCGAAAAGCACATTGAAGCTGTTATCGCCTCCCTAAATGTAAGTGTGAGTATAAAATGTTAAAGTCGTAAGTGTAAGTGTATGTTAGATTCGGGTACCGCGAGGGACGTTTAAATCCTCTCAATAGGTGCAGCTAGTCTGATCACGTTAGAAAATCTTATTTCAAATTCGTATACCGTAAAAAAATTACGAACATTTAAGATAAAATGATCTACCGCCATTTTGAAACGATATATATACATTTCCCTGCGTAACTGACTTGTCCAAGCTATTATCAAATCGTGTTCCGTGCAAGTTTTAATCAAACAGAACCGTAATGGCAAACAATTCAAATATTAATTTAAAAAAATATGCACACACAAAATTCTGAAAGCCATCTCTAAAATATTTTAGAGCTCTTTATAATCGGTACATAGCCTATTATTTCATTTCGGATTCTGTGGGTTGGGTCTTACAGTGATGGCTGCTTTGTATATAGTGAATTGTCTTTCATCGTTATTTAAATAATGTATTTATAGATTTGATGGCATGTAATGTATACCAGTCTAACAGGCGTAAAATAAAAGTGTTGAGCTTTTTCCCACTCGCATTTCTTCCTAACTTAAAGAGTTATAATCTTTTTTCAGTTCCTACTTGTAGCTCACACTCTCCCTATATATATATATATATATATATATATATATATATATATATATATATATATATATATATATATATATATATTTCAAATTTTCAATCGTTAATAAAATACTTTCTAATCATCACCTTAAGTTAAAATAAAACTTTTTTAAACTTGCAGTGGATGATACTTGATGTTAATACATTTTTTCAAATATTAATTCATTATAGTACTTGACCAGACCCAAAATTGATATGACGTATTTCCTTTTTGCATTACTGTACCATTCATCCGATCACCATGAAACTTTGGAATATTGTTGAGTATCGCAAAGCTTTTTAGAATAGTACTTTCAACCACACGCCATTACAATACTTGCCCAGACCCAAAATTAATATAAAGTATTTACTTTATGCATTGTTCAGCACACTCCCACAAAGGTTACTGCACAGTAGTTTCAATCACATGCCATTACAATAACTGCTCAGACCCAAAATTAATATAAAGTATTTACTTTCTCTTAAGTTCAAATAATTTTTTTTAAACTTGTAGTGGATGACGTGAAGCTAATGGTCTATAATTTCTCATCATGACCACGATCAGCTTCATAAATTAGAAACGAAAAAAAGTAGAAAGCGAATAAATAGTAACAAACAAAAATAATAGTCCAACACCGTACACAGAAAGGAAAATGGAACATCGTAAGGAAATTCGCTTTCTATTTTGCCTCTCAATATTATGCTTCAAAATTTGTAAAAAAAAAACATTTTAAAAGGAGGTTGGTCAGAGTCCACATTAGCCTTTTCATTGTAATTTGCAAATTAGTTAATTTTAAAATTAGTTTTAAAAAAAATATAACACAAAATAGTTGTTGTTATTGCAACGTTATATTGTTAATTTTTTTTTTTGTAAATTCGTCTTTATCACACGTCGTCGAGATGAGCTGCGTGCGGGGCTGTTTATATTACTTAGAAAAGAAGATAAGAAACACAGAAACTATAATTAATATTTATATAATGTTTGTTTATTGTAAAATACCGTTTGTAGTTCAATGAGAGAGCGCGCGCCTGCAGTGTATCGAAGATGAGGATGTTTGACCTTGAGTGTCGAGGAATGTGGTCATGTTACATCGCTTTACTTTACAAGTACGGACAAGATTACGTCTCTAGAAAAAAATATCCGCTAAGTGATATCATACAAGTAGACATACTTGCAAGGCGCGGCAGCTGTTCAGTTATAAAAAAATATATATACGGTGCGTGTAGGCAATTATTGAAGTTAATTTAAGTCTACCAGTGAGCTGACTGTTTCTATACACATTCCTAATTTAGTTTTATGTCTGCTTATGAAACCTAGGGACATGAGTTCAAAAACTGCTACTGAACTTAAAATTTTCTAAGTTGTATTTTATTTGCTGAAAATTATGTATATAAATAAGTTCAATTATAAATAATTACATTAGAATTAACGCCATTATTCTACAAACCCGACCCATCTAGCACAAAATTGTCTGTAGCGTTTACAATTAAATATATCAATAGCGGTGGAACCGGATAAGGTTTAGGACGATTTTTCTTCGATAGCTGTCGAACTGGATAAGATTTAGACCAATTTTTCGTCAACAGATGTCGAACCAGATAAGATATTGGCCGATTTTGTGTCGATAGCTGTTGAACCGGACAAGATTTAGACCAATTTTTCGTCAGCAGATGTCGAACCGGATAAGATATTGGCCGATTTTGTGTCGATAGCTGTCGAACCGGATAAGATTTAGACCGATTTTTCGTCAACAGATGTCGAACCGGATAAGATATTGGCCGATTTTGTGTCGATAGCTGTTGAACCGGATAAGATTTAGACCAATTTTTTGTCAACAGATGTCGAACCGGATAAGATATTGGCATATTTTGTGTCGATAGCTGTTGAACCGGACAAGATTTAGACCAATTTTTCGTCAGCAGATGTCGAACCGGATAAGATATTGGCCGATTTTGTGTCGATAGCTGTCGAACCGGATAAGATTTAGACCGATTTTTCGTCAACAGATGTCGAACCGGATAAGATATTGGCCGATTTTGTGTCGATAGCTGTCGAACCGGACAAGATTTAGACCAATTTTTCGTCAGCAGATGTCGAACCGGATAAGATATTGGTCGATTTTGTGTCGATAGCTGTCGAACCGGATAAGATTTAGACCGATTTTTCGTCAACAGATGTCGAACCGGATAAGATATTGGCCGATTTTGTGTCGATAGCTGTCGAACCGGACAAGATTTAGACCAATTTTTCGTCAGCAGATGTCGAACCGGATAAGATATTGGCCGATTTTTAGTCGATAGGTGTCGAACCGGACAAGATTTAGACCAATTTTTCGTCAGCAGATGTCGAACCGGATAAGATATTGGCATATTTTGTGTCGATAGCTGTTGAACCGGACAAGATTTAGACCGATTTTTCGTCAACAGATGTCGAACCGGATAAGATATTGGCCGATTTTGTGTCGATAGCTGTCGAACCGGACAAGATTTAGACCAATTTTTCGTCAGCAGATGTCGAACCGGATAAGATATTGGCCGATTTTGTGTCGATAGCTGTCGAACCGGATAAGATTTAGACCGATTTTTCGTCAACAGATGTCGAACCGGATAAGATATTGGCCGATTTTGTGTCGATAGCTGTCGAACCGGACAAGATTTAGACCAATTTTTCGTCAGCAGATGTCGAACCGGATAAGATATTGGTCGATTTTGTGTCGATAGCTGTCGAACCGGATAAGATTTAGACCGATTTTTCGTCAACAGATGTCGAACCGGATAAGATATTGGCCTATTTTGTGTCGATAGCTGTCGAACCGGATAAGATTTAGACCAATTTTTCGTCAACAGATGTCGAATCGGATAAGATATTGGCCGATTTTTAGTCGATAGGTGTCGAACCGGATAAGATTTAGACCAATTTTTCAACAAATGTCGAACCGGATAAGATATTGGCCAATTTTTAGTCGATAGCTGTCGAACCGGATAAGATTTACGACGAGTTTTCGTCGATAACTGTCGAACCGAATAAGATTTATTACGATTTTTCGTCAATAGCTGTTGAACTGGATAAGATTTTTGTCAATAATTGACGAACCGAATAAAATTTAGACCGATTTTTCGTCATTAGCTGTCGAACCGGATAATATTTAAGCCGATGTTTGTCGATAGCTGTCGAACCGGATAAGATTTACGACGATTTTTCGTCAATAACTGTCGAAACGGATAAGATATTGGCCGATTTTTTGTCGATAGCTGTCGAACCGGATAAGATTTAGACCAATTTTTCGTCAACAGATGTCGAACCGGAGAAGATATTGGCCTATTTTTCGTCAATAACTGTCGAACCGGATAAGATTTAGACCAATTTTTCGTCAACAGATGTCGAACCAGATAAGATATTGACCGATTTTTAGTCGATAACTGTCGAACCGAATAAGATTTAGTACGATTTTTCGTCAATAGCTGTTGAACTGGATAAGATTTTTGTCAATAATTGACAAACCGAATAAAATTCAGGTCGATTTTTCGTCGAATAAAATTTAGGCCGATTTTTCGTCGTTAGCTGTCAAACCGGATAATATTTAAGCCGATGTTTGTCAATAATTGACAACCCGGGTATAATTTAGGCCGATTTTTCATCAATAGCTGTAGAACCGTATGAGATTTAGGCTAATTTTTCGTCGACAGTTTTCGAATCGGACAGAACTGGGACCTTGAAATGAACGCCAATCTCTACCTCTTTTTGAGGGAGTTCGATTAAATTCAAACTAAGCACAAAAATAGATTTTGGTAATAACTTCGACAAGTTCGTTAACCAGCTAAATTCGTTAAACAGTTTCAAAATGGAGGTTATTTTAAATCTCTAAAAAGGCTGAATTTGTCTTGAATTTATTTTGAAAATACGATTTCACCGTCGTAATCAGCAATAAGAACAGCATAAATTAGCATGTCAATGTTTTAAAAAATTATTGAAATTAAAAAACACAGCGTAGATTTTCGTATTTTCAATGCAATTTAAAATTTTAAAAAGTCACTTTATGAAGATTTTAATGCTGATGTTAATAGTGAAATCAGAATTTCAAAAAGGTCTTGGATAGAAAAAATTACTTTTGGAAAATTGATTCAATCACGTGAGCCAGACAGCTGATGCAGCGATATATATATATATATATATATATATATATATATATATATATATGCGTAAATTGTGACGCAATTGGTAGCTGCCCCTAGTTATGTTACGTTTAAACAGATATCATTAAACATTTAAGGAACTGGATCGTATTATTAAATTTAACCTTTGATTAAAATGGAAATAAATCAAGAAACTGGTCGGCGTGCCTCTGCCAGCGTACAAACATTAAGGTCAGGCCGTGACATTAAGGCGGCGTCGCGTAGAGGCGATTAATATTTGGAAATTAATTTATATGTATATTAGATAACGAAGGATCAACGGTTGCCAAACAATGCAGAGCTACTGTATTTCGTTCTGATGATGTCTGCAATACGAAACGTACATTAATATAACTTGAAATGTGTTTCGTATGGAAATGCTTAGGTTTTGAGCCGAAATTATGCCGTAAGAGTTTTTGGTTATTTTCTATCTACGTCATAGAGACGGCTGAATATGGCCGCGGAGGCGGGACAAATTAGTTAAACATATTTTGATACTTGAGTATTGCAAATAAGGTATTTACTGTTATGTTATGTAACCATGTACGGGCGTGGATGTTCCATTATCACTCTCTGGCTATACTGAGAAGTGAAGTGAACATGCACTAAGTGTCACGGCTAAAGAATAGCAATGCACTAAGTGTCCCAACTAGACAGTGACGAGGAGAGGTGTTGTGTAAACACAATTGCTATACTACATGTGTTTAATTTAAGCGTTAATTAAAAAAAAACGCTTCTATTACGTCAGCAAGGCAGCTATATGTTGTTCTTATATTTTGTTTGTATAAATGTTGTGTGTTGTTATAAATGTTGTGTATATGTATATGTGAGGAGGATCGGCCTCACTACTACACGAAATATACATAAAATATGGCGATTGAGGAAATAATAGATCTTGATATTTTGATAGTTTTCTTCTGAGTCTGAGAAAAATCTCAGAAAAGAAACAAGATTTTCCCTTGGATGTAGTGTGTGTTGTGTGTGTGTGTGTGTGTGTGTGTGTGTGTGTGTGTGTGTGTGTGTGTGTGTGTGTGTGTGTGTCCGCTTTGATTGAAACTTTATATCGAAATTGATTTTGATAATAGCTTGTATAACTTCGTTAACCAGAAACAAAAATTAAACAGCTTTAAAATGGCTGCAATTCCAATTTATTTTAATACTGTTAATTAAAAAAAAAACGCTTCTATTACGTCAGCAAGGCAGCTATGTGTTGTTCTTATATTTTGTTTGTATCAATGTTGTATGTTGTTATAAATGTTGTGTGTGTGTATTTGCGCGTGCGCGTGTGCGTGTGCGTGTGTTATCACTTAATTCTTTAATTATTATTAATTACCATTTTTATATATGGGAAGGATCCGGCGGAGGCAGCTGAAGTGAGCAGCTGATGGGTTTAGCGATCCCACCGTACCTCTAGCTCATACACTCTCGCTCATTTACTCAAGACACACACATTCTCTGCTTTACTCAAAACTAGATTGTAAACCGACCCGCGCTGATGGATTATGTTAAATTACTATGTTATAGCGAGGGCAGTTTCTGATTTACTGTGATTTTAATTTTAAAAGTAAACTTTTTATTTCAGATTAAGCGTCTTCAATAACAATATTAGGAACTGGTCAATGGGAATAAGTGTAACAAATAATAGCACTTATAAAAACTTTTTATTATTGCTCAGACGCGTTTCGGCTATCGTTTCGCTAACCTCAGTAAGTTTACAGTCTACTCTAAGTGTAAAGTGTTTTTATTTGTTTTATCCGTTCAAGTGTTAGATGGGAACTGGATCTCTGAAACACCCTGTACAGAGACGGTTGGTCACTGTATTGCCTCACGTACGCAATTATCTCACCTCGTAAAAAAGTTACTCCGTTCTCGGTGGCAAATTACTTTGTCCGTTGTCCGAATAAAAAGTAAAGACGACTGTTTTACGAGACGAAACCACCGACTGTCTGTGACGTAAGAAGCCTCGTTACCGCAAGGTTACCCAATACCCGAGAGAAATATTTCCAAAATTTTATCACATCGTTGATCATAAGGCGAGTATCTCGCTCCGTCTTCTGACTGGAAGCGACCTTGTATCGTTGAGCCGGGCGAACCGTTGATCGTATCTCGTAGTGGGCCAGTAAGGGTTTGTTTCAACACGTTCGAAAATGTTCTTGCCGAACAAGAAGAGCGGAAAATGAGAATAGTCACAACAATAAACCCAGATCAGCTGAAATGATATGTGGCGTGTTTTGCATTGATTTAACTAGTTAACGTTTTTTGTAGCAGGAAGACAAACGGCATCCTGCATAAAAATAGGTCTATCTAGACTCTAGCAACTGCATTATCATCGCGTTGCACGATGCGGAGGCACGAGTCAGCTGTTCGTGAAATCAGCTGTTCCGAGTAGGCTTTTGTTATATAACGGTACTTCTCATTCAAATCAGGTAAAGTGAACAGCTGATTTTCACTGTTTTAATAACAATTTGTCGTGTGTAGCGTAGTGTTGGAGGTTATGCTCACTACAAAGTGGTTCTAACTGTACGGAGTGAATAAAATTATTGGATTTTGAAATTTTTGTGAATATTAGTTTTTTGATCCCCCTGAGTTCAGAAAGTTGTTTTAAATGGATGGACGACCGTCGGGGTTGCCCAAAAGTTTTAATTTCTTCAAAAAGCTTAAAAAAAATCATGTTTTCCTAAACGTTTTTGCAAAACATAATTTTTATCCGATTCTGGCGCTACCTATTAGCAAACAGTTTAAATGCATACTTTCTCAAAATCGGTCCATTTGATTTTGTCCAGACTTTGTGTTTTGAAGATTTATAATACAAATCTGTGCACGCAATTAAAGTAAAATGCATGAAGCAATTTAGGGACTTTAGAAAAAATCACTATTTCACCCATGTTTTTGCTTATATTACGTGTTATATCATTTCCTTGAGAGGTATTACGGCGGTAGGATGACATTTATTACCGTAAATGTACAAGCAATTACATTTTTAGGTATTTATTGCTAAACCTGTATTTCTAACCTATATTCTGACGTCATTGATGTTTGCTTTGCATGAATGTAATTGCAGGTTCACTTTACATAGATTTGCTTGTATGTTTACTTCATAAGATAAATTTGCTTCACTAGATTAATAAGGACTTTGTAATAAATCAGTTATTATCGTGAAAGATCTTGTTCTGAAAACATCGTTTGAAAAAATGGCTGCCGTTAGTTGTGAACTTTGCGTTTTGCTTCTTTTTGTCAGTTTAAGTTGGAATTACGGTAGTGTGTTGTATTTATTATTAATCATGGCATCTTTAAACAATCGTATTCTAAATGCGTTCGTGTTGTAAATGCTGCAATAATTGTGAAATTGACAGAGATACGTTACAGTTTCGTTGCAACAGGCGGTTAATGTTCATCGCCGTATTTAAACACGTAACAGCCGAATCGAGTTAGGTTATGAGTTATTTAAAAAAAAAAGAAAAATAATGTTTCTTTCGTTATTAATTACACACGTGGAATGTATCGTTTTCGCTGTTGTAAACACGTTTTTCACTTTTGCACGGTAGTAATTTTGAGTGTATGCTTGGCAATTTTATTTTCACTTGACATCCTTTGACATGTGTTGATCTTCAACGCATCAAATATTCCGATATGTTTCGGTCCCGAGTGCATTGAAAGCAATGTTTTTTGCTTTACATTATTTGGCAGTATATTCTCTTGGTCTGATCGAGTTTGGACATGCGCACAACAAACAGGTTCGCAACGTGGCGATACCAATACCAGCGTGTTCCACAACATTGGAAATCTTGTCTTTTGGTCTTTGACAACAATTTTTTTGTCCCAACAGTTCTCCGTCCCCACCAGTACGCAAGGCGGTTCATCTTCTTTGTTTCTTGTTCCAAGATTCAGTACAACGTTTTTGAGAATGGGCTTGTTTATTAAAACACTGTAAAACTCTAGAAACTTAAAACTTGACAGTTACTTGTACTTGGATCAGTAAAACTTGGCAGTTACTTGTACTTGGATCAGTAAAACTTGGCAGTTACTTGTACTTGGATCAGTAAAACTTGACAGTTACTTGTACTTGGATCAGTAAAACTTGGCAGTTACATGTACTTGGATCAGTAAACCTTGGGAGTTACTTGTACTTGGATCGGTAAAACTTGGCAGTTACTTGTACTTGGATCAGTAAAACTTGGGAGTTACTTGTACTTGGATCAGTAAAACTTGGGAGTTACTTGTACTTGGATCAGTAAAACTTGGGAGTTACTTGTACTTGGATCAGTAAAACTTGGGAGTTACTTGTACTTGGATCAGTAAAACTTGGGAGTTACTTGTACTTGGATCAGTAAAACTTGGGAGTTACTTGTACTTGGATCAGTAAAACTTGGGAGTTACTTGTACTTGGATCAGTAAAACTTGGCAGTTACTTGTACTTGGATCAGTAAAACTTGGGAGTTACTTGTACTTGGATCAGTAAAACTTGGGAGTTACTTGTACTTGGATCAGTAAAACTTGGCAGTTACTTGTACTTGGATCAGTAAAACTTGGGAGTTACTTGTACTTGGATCAGTAAAACTTGGGAGTTACTTGTACTTGGATCAGTAAAACTTGGCAGTTACTTGTACTTGGATCAGTAAAACTTGGCAGTTACTTGTACTTGGATCAGTAAAACTTGGCAGTTACTTGTACTTGGATCAGTAAAACTTGGCAGTTACTTGTACTTGGATCAGTAAAACTTGGCAGTTACTTGTACTTGGATCAGTAAAACTTGACAGTTACTTGTACTTGGATCAGTAAAACTTGGCAGTTACATGTACTTGGATCAGTAAACCTTGGGAGTTACTTGTACTTGGATCGGTAAAACTTGGCAGTTACTTGTACTTGGATCAGTAAAACTTGGGAGTTACTTGTACTTGGATCAGTAAAACTTGGCAGTTACTTGTACTTGGATCAGTAAAACTTGGGAGTTACTTGTACTTGGATCAGTAAAACTTGGCAGTTACTTGTACTTGGATCAGTAAAACTTGGGAGTTACTTGTACTTGGATCAGTAAAACTTGGGAGTTACTTGTACTTGGATCAGTAAAACTTGGCAGTTACTTGTACTTGGATCAGTAAAACTTGGGAGTTACTTGTACTTGGATCAGTAAAACTTGGCAGTTACTTGTACTTGGATCAGTAAAACTTGGCAGTTACTTGTACTTGGATCAGTAAAACTTGGCAGTTACTTGTACTTGGATCAGTAAAACTTGACAGTTACTTGTACTTGGATCAGTAAAACTTGGCAGTTACATGTACTTGGATCAGTAAACCTTGGGAGTTACTTGTACTTGGATCGGTAAAACTTGGCAGTTACTTGTACTTGGATCAGTAAAACTTGGGAGTTACTTGTACTTGGATCAATAAAACTTGACAGTTACTTGTACTTTGATCGGTAAAACTTGACAGTTACTTGTACTTGGATCAGTAAAACTTGGGAGTTACTTGTACTTGGATCGGTAAAACTTAGTAGTTACTTGTATTTGGATCAATAAAACTTGGCAGTTACTTGTACTTGGATCAGTAAAACTTGGCAGTTACTTGTACTTGGATCAGTAAAACTTGGCAGTTACGTGTACTTGGATCAGTAAAACTTGGCAGTTACTTGTACTTGGATCAGTAAAACTTGGGAGTTACTTGTACTTGGATCGTTAAAACTTTGTAGTTACTTGTACTTGGATCAATCAAACTTGGCAGTTACTTGTACTTGGATCAGTAAAACTTGGCAGTTACTTGTACTTGGATCAGTAAAACTTGGCAGTTACTTGTACTTGGATCAGTAAAACTTGGCAGTTACTTGTACTTGGATCGGTAAAACTTGGCAGTTACTTGTACTTAGATCTGTAAAACTTTGTTTCTGATGATTGTCGAAAACAAAAAAACAATGTTAAAAAAAGGAATACCACGTGATTAACAAAAATCAGTTACACAAAATAGTAAATTAATTGTGCAATCCTGATGGTCTTATCTATTTTTACAATCCGGCGGAGGCAGCTAAAGTGAGCAGCTGATGGGCTTAGCGAACCCACCGTACCTCTAGCTCATATTAAGTCTCACTCATCTACACATCTACTCAAGAAACATTCGCGCTCGCGCGCTCGCACACACACACACACACACACAGCATTGAAAATAAGAAAATGAACCAGACTTTCGAAAACTTTTAAGGAATAAACGTTATGCTTTTTTAAAGATTTGAAATGACTGCCATTTTGAAACCGTCAAACGAATTTCTCAGATTAACGAACTTATCCGGAGTAATGGTTGCATTTATATTTGCGTGAATTGGTGTGAAGAGAGAGAGGCAGGGCAAACGAGTGTGTGCATCGATTTTTTCAATCGATTTTTGTGCCGAGTTTGAATCAAATCGGATTGAAATTACATACGTGAGCGTGCTGACGTTATAAATTTAACGACTCTCAAAAAAAGTGATCTAGATGTGAGAATCGGCGCTCGTTTTAAGATATCGGGTCTGGGTATTACCATGATGGTAGTAGCTCCAATGTTCATTTACCATGAATTCATGGTAAATAGTATAAATTTTTTTCATGGTAAAATAGCATGCTCATTTACTGGAAATTCGCTGGTAAGTCTAACTTTCCCGGTTGTTTATTCTTTGAACTTTAGTACACTGAATGGAATTATAAATCACGAAATATGATTATCGAAATTTTAACAAAATCTGAGTTTGTTTCGTTAGTTTCTCAATTGGTTTATTAAAAGAAAAGCAATGTGCAAGAAAGCTTACGCAAATTTTTTAATATTTCCTTGTAGAAGGTGTTGGGAATTAAGAATCTCCTCTAACCGGAGTTCTTTAAAGAACCAATTGTCGCTGATTCAAAAATGCCTTTTAATACGTATATTACAATCTTCTTGTATTGTTTCGGGTACTTCTGCACTTGATAACAACCCAAGAATGTATTACCCGATTCTGAAGGTTTTCCCGAAATAGTGTTCCAATATCCTTACCGGAAACTCGTGCCCCAATTTATTTAACCCAAAAAGAAAGGGGAAGAAGTGTACGCAAAACTGTCTACTTACCCTATAGACTGTCGATCCGTTTCTCTCCAGCACTGCCTGGCTGGACCGTCTTCCTGGAGCACCAGTCACTTCCCGACGTACCAACAGCCCTCTGGTTCCTCTAGAATCGACTGACTCCCGACCTACTTCTTCCCCAAGCTTTTGTCTATATTGCTGTTCTACATACCTTATTGTTTATAACAGGCAGTATGTCAGCAGTTTCATAATTTTTCTGAGTCTTTGTCGGTTATACCCCCTTTACAATCTATAAAACTAATAATTAAAAATTATAATTTTTAATTCCTAACAAAAGGAATAAACATCTAGTACAGTATTTACATATGATAAAGTCCCTTCAGACATTTTCAGCGGGTTTCAAGGACTGACGCTATATTCAGTAAACGTGCGTGTCTGCCTGCAATTTGTCGCGGCGGGTCAGGGTCTGTGTGTATGACATGAAGAATCACCGTGGGAACACAGCCGTATAATTAAATTGTCCGGCATTTTTTTAGGTAATAAGCCCACGTCTAAACAAAAGTTTAGTTGTAAATATAATTGCACTCGTTTCCAAGTGCCAGGTTGGTCAACGATAGTAACAGTTGGTCTCGCTAACGAATTCTAACAATAATATTTCTGTTGCACTTTTTTTCAAATGTGGTTGCACCTTTAAAATCTGCGTAAATTAGCATTTTAAATATTCAGAAATTTAAAAGGCAAATTTTGGAGACTTTAACGCTGATTACGATGGTAATATCAGATTTTCAAAAAAGTAGGCTAAGTAAACAAGTTTTCATGTTTTTGAAACGATTAACTATAATTGCTGGATGACGAACTTGTCCAAAAATTTTGCTTCTACATTTTAATCAAATCGGCACAAAAACGCATATAATTTTTAAGGTCCCTTCAATAAGTCTTCTATCTTCTTAAGAAAACGCTTACCTCTTCAATTTTCCAATGGAAATTCTCTAAAAATTCGTTGAACAGTTTCAAAATGGCGGCAGTTTTAAATATTTATAAACAATAATAGTGATCAGCATTAGAAATGCATAAATAAGAATGTTGAAAATTTTATGAAGTAGGCCTATAAACGTTCTTGCATTTTTTGAATGAAATTTTAAGAAATTTCGTTCTTGCATTTTTAATTTTAAGAAATGTAATTTAACGGTGGTCGGGGTTCTTTTTCGTATTTTCAGTACAATTTCAAATTTTAAAATTCTGGTATATGCAGATGTTTAGTCTGATCCACTTAAAAATCAAATAAATCGAACTTAAAAAAGATTGTGCAATATATTTGCCTCGTTTGTAATAATATTTATAGTAATAATATAAATTACACATCACAAAAAAGTATTATTTTTGTGGGAATTCTTTCTCTTACAGTAAATACAGGAAAGGATATAGGCTAATAATGACGTAGGCTACGTGTAGACCTACACGATTGAGCGAGCGAAGCGATTCCCGTACAAGGTTGCGTCACGTCCTGACGCGTCGGTATTATGACAACCCCCACGTGCGCATGCGCAATATTTACGTGTTTATGTTTCTCGTATTTTCACTATTCACGTAAACCGTGTTCTGCCTTTCACGAACTGTTTCAGTGCAATGTTTCTGTTCTGCGTTATATAACATCTGCTTAAGCAGGTGTCGTGACGTCATCTTCGGAAATTATTCGCGGCTTTGCACAAGTACGAACGCGATGTGCAATGAGCCAGTGATACCATAAGCTTGTTGAGAACTGAACTGTGATTATTTGCAATAAATGGGTTCGTTAACTAACGAAATCCGTTTGTCCGTTTCAAAATGGCGGCCTTTCGTAATATTTAAATAATCTCCACGCGCAACTGTGTCGCTGACGTGATCGAAGCGAATTTCAAAAAGTAATATTTTATCGTACCCTTTTTTTAAAACTGTTATACCATCATTATAAACAGCGTTACAATGTGCAAATATTAGCATTTTTAACTTCCAAAACTTTGAAAATACAAAAATAAACCCCGACCGCCGACAAATTAACTTTTTAAAATTTTAACGGATTTTGAAAATTTAAAAAATGCACCTTTACGAAATTTTAGTCCGATTTAATTCAAATTTGGGCACAAAAATAGATTTTGGTTTTAAACAAGTTCGTTCAACAATTTCAAAATAGTGGGCATTTCAAATCTTTAAAAATTCATAACTTTTTCATCATAGTATCAAGCGTTAAAACTACACACATTTGCTTTTCGTATTTTTTTCAAAATCCGTTTAAATTAAGAAATTTAATTTAACGGCGGTCAGGGTTCGTTTTCGTGCTTTCAATATAATTTAAAAGTTTAAACGCTAATATACGCAGTTTCTAATGCTTATTATGACGATGAAAGTAGAATTAAAAAAAAAGAGTAAGCTTCCATCACGTCAGTGAGCCAGCTGCGTGCAGCGATTACTTTCAGTACGGAAAGACCCTTATTTGCTCCTGAAGTATCAGACGTTCTGCAGGACGATCGGCTTCTAATCGAGACTGTTGCCAGCCCTGTCTGTGACTGTGAAAGTTTGTCCTTGGAAACATCTGTCGCTCGGTGTCTCAGCGTGAATCCTCAGGTGATCAGATAAACTTGGCGGGTTGTAATCGATTTGTTCTTGAAATCTCGACAAAATCGACGCTAATAATGAATGAAAAACGGACTAGAAGTACAGACACCGTTATAATAAGCGTGCTCGATATCAGAAACTGAAGTTCAAGTAGTTGGACTATATGCCGCTACGAACGCTGCAAGCTGCAAGGCCAGAAGGGAAGACCTTTAAGAAAATAGTACTATTATCTATTTAACTGTACTTTAACACTTTGCCGCAAGATGCCACCAGCAACGAGCTCTCATATATCTCTCATAAGGGTTATCATTTCAGTACGTTTATAATCGGTGGTTAGAGTCGTTTTAACAGTCAGTTCATAAGTTTTCGCTCAAATTTAAACTTCATAATAAGATACATGACTCAGGTGAAATATCAAATTTGTATGAAAGAAATTTTTCAAGAGTGAATGCAAAAACGTTGTTTGTCGAGTAATTGTAAAAATTAAAAATACGTGGATCTAAGCGCCTTCGAAGTGAATATTTTTGATAATGACCCTGTTTAAACCGTTATCCAGGATCGACATTAAATGACGTTGATGACTTGTACTTGTCCTCTCGATTGTCAAATTTTCGTTACGTTACTCTCAATTCGATTTCATTGCTCCACAAAATTTGAATATCATTTCAATTGATTTTATGTTTATTGCTTTTGTTTATATGAACAAAATAATAAACAATTAATAATAATAATAATGTACTACATATGTTTATTTTTTGTATTCATATATAAACATAACCTCAATTAATATTATTGAAGAAACAACTGTTGTGCAAAATCAGCTGTTTAGAAGAACCTAAACAGCTGATGCCTACCTCCACACGCTTCATTACTATACCGTAATAATTTTTCCATTGCGTATTAAACGTCATGTTATTATATACTTTATATAGTGTAGTGTGTTATATAAGTAGCTTTAAAAGTAATATCATTGCGTAATGGATGCTCTTATGTCATTGAATTTTTAGCTAAATGTGATGAACCGAATTTGAAGGATAAGCCAGTTTTTTAAATAATTTGTTCTTAAACCGTGTTCTTTTTTAGGTAACAAACATGCACTATTTTATACTAAATGTCTATATTTGTGTAAATTTTGGTCAAAATTATTGAGATCAATTTTATTAAATCCTCGTTTTGTAATTTTTAAAGGATTTGTTTAATTAGAGAGATGTAAACAATTTTTTTTACTACATTTCATCAAAATCGGTTTGTTCGCTTAGCAATATGCGCAGGCAATGTGAATGATAATCACGTGAAATCAACTTTGTTAACTCTTTACACTGAATGGTATTCAATAAAAATTCCTAACCGATTTTTCTCAGTCACCATAACCTCTGTGTACGTCATCTAACGAGGAAGTTAAACCAAACGTAATTTTACCGCGACAAGGAAACAAAACGCCGTAGATTAATTTATTTCGTTTCCGTGAAGTAACAGCCGAATAAATTACACTTTGACTTTGACAAGATGCAAATTAAAACAGACACTTTGCTATTTGACAATCCGACATTCGGCGACGCTAATCTGCTTTGTTTTTGTATTACTTTTAAGATTATAATTGTTCTTAATTTCGCATTATCTATTTTCAAGGTCAGAATGGTTTCAGGGTCAAGACAAGACTGGTTGCTTTTTACATAGTATTTCCTGGATTCTACATGGTTTATCTACGTTTTCATACGTGCGGTTTATCTATGGTATTGTTTTTATACTACCAAGTCAGACTAATTATTTTCGACGAGATGTAAATTCGAAGTTTCCGCCGCACAGTGTAGCAGAAATATATTTGATTAATTATTCCGTCTAATAAAGTTGTTTTCGAAACCGTAAATAGGCTATCTTTGTAAAAAAATAATTCGATTTTATCCAAAATTTTCAAGTGATATGTTTCTTATTAGAGAATTTCAATTTGAAGTTAGGCTAAATTGGAGCTAAAATGGCTAAATTGGAGCTACATTTACGGTAAAATGAGCGCGGAATTAAGATTTTGAGGTAATGGGATCTTAAGGTCCCTGGCATTGCACATTTGAGTACTACCTCTGTAGACTGGTACACGCTGTGAGTTTTATCACTTCAGTATATTCTGCCGGAAGTCCTTAGGTTCCTGAAAGCCAAACACACCGTTCCTATTGGCATTGTACATTTGAGTACTACCTCTGTAGACTGGTACACGCTGTGAGTTTTAGCAGTTCAGTATATTCTGCTGGAAGTCCTTAGGTTCCTGAAAGCCAAACACACCGTTCCTATTGGCATTGCACATTTGAGTACTACCTCTGTAGACTGGTACACGCTGTGAGTTTTAGCAGTTCAGTTATTCCATTCTGCTAGAAGTCCTTAGGGTCCTGAAAGCCAAACAAACCGTTCCTATTGGCATTACACATTTGGATACTACCTCTGTAGACTGGTACCCACTGTAAGTTTTAGCAGTTCAATAATTCCATTCTGCTGGAAGTCCTTAGGGTCCTGAAAGTCAAACACACCGTTCCTATTGGCATTGCAAATTAGGGTACTACCTCTGTAGACTGGTACACGCTGTGAGTTTTAGAAGTTCAGTTATTCCATTCTGCTAGAAGTCCTTAGGGTCCTGAAAGCCAAACAAACCGTTCCTATTGGCATTACACATTTTGATACTACCTCTGTAGACTGGTACCCACTGTAAGTTTTAGCATTTCAATAATTCCATTCTGCTGGAAGTCCTTAGGGTCCTGAAAGCCAAACACACCGTTCCTATTGGCATTGCAAATTAGGGTACTACCTCTGTAGACTGGTACCCACTGTGAGTTTTAGCAATTCAATAATTCCATTCTGCTGGAAGTCCTTAGGGTCCTGAAAGCCAAACAAACCGTTCCTATTGGCATTACACATTTGGATACTACCTCTGTAGACTGGTACCCACTGTGAGTTTTAGCAGTTCAATAATTCCATTCTGCTGGAAGTCCTTAGGGTCCTGAAAACCAAACACACCGTTCCTATTGGCATTGCAAATTAGGGTACTATCTCTGTAGACTGGTACCCACTGTGAGTTTTAGCAATTCAATAATTCCATTCTGCTGGAAGTCCTTAGGGTCCTGAAAGCCAAACACACCGTTCCTATTGGCATTGCAAATTAGGGTACTATCTCTGTAGACTGGTACCCACTGTGAGTTTTAGCAATTCAATAATTCCATTCTGCTGGAAGTCCTTAGGGTCCTGAAAGCCAAACACACCGTTCCTATTGGCATTGCAAATTAGGGTACTATCTCTGTAGACTGGTACCCACTGTGAGTTTTAGCAATTCAATAATTCCATTCTGCTGGAAGTCCTTAGGGTCCTGAAAGCCAAACACACCGTTCCTATTGGCATTGCAAATTAGGGTACTATCTCTGTAGACTGGTACCCACTGTGAGTTTTAGCAATTCAATAATTCCATTCTGCTGGAAGTCCTTAGGGTCCTGAAAGTCAAACACACCTTTCCTATTGGCATTGCAAATTAGGGTACTACCTCTGTAGACTGGTACCCACTGTGAGTTTTAGCAATTCAATAATTCCATTCTGCTGGAAGTCCTTAGGGTCCTGAAAGCCAAACAAACCGTTCCTACTGGCATTACACATTTGGGTACTACCTCTGTAGACTGGTACCCACTGTAAGTTTTAGCATTTCAATAATTCCATTCTGCTCGAAGTCCTTAGGGTCCTGAAAGCCAAACACACCGTTCCTATTGGCATTGCAAATTAGGGTACTATCTCTGTAGACTGGTACCCACTGTGAGTTTTAGCAATTCAATAATTCCATTCTGCTGGAAGTCCTTAGGGTCCTGAAAGTCAAACACACCGTTCCTATTGGCATTGCAAATTAGGGTACTACCTCTGTAGACTGGTACACGCTGTGAGTTTTAGAAGTTCAGTTATTCCATTCTGCTAGAAGTCCTTAGGGTCCTGAAAGCCAAACAAACCGTTCCTATTGGCATTACACATTTTGATACTACCTCTGTAGACTGGTACCCACTGTAAGTTTTAGCATTTCAATAATTCCATTCTGCTCGAAGTCCTTAGGGTCCTGAAAGCCAAACACACCGTTCCTATTGGCATTGCAAATTAGGGTACTATCTCTGTAGACTGGTACCCACTGTGAGTTTTAGCAATTCAATAATTCCATTCTGCTGGTAGTCCTTAGGGTCCTGAAAGTCAAAGCTGGTAGTCCTTAGGGTCCTGAAAGTCAAACACACCTTTCCTATTGGCATTGCAAATTAGGGTACTACCTCTGTAGACTGGTACCCACTGTGAGTTTTAGCAATTCAATAATTCCATTCTGCTGGAAGTCCTTAGGGTCCTGAAAGCCAAACAAACCGTTCCTACTGGCATTACACATTTGGGTACTACCTCTATAGACTGGTACCCACTGTAAGTTTTAGCATTTCAATAATTCCATTCTGCTCGAAGTCCTTAGGGTCCTGAAAGCCAAACACACTTCCTATTGGAAAAATCCACTCAATCTTAGATTTCCTAGTCTGCAGTTTCATTTTCCTTCCTGCATAAACTACGAACAATTTTTCGTGGTATATTCCTATCTTGTTCATGTACACCCGCATACAACAGCGCCTTGTAATAAGTCTCACGATTTCCTGAATTGTCCTCTGCTAGGTCCCCAGGGGATGACAGACCTTCAGTTCTGGATTACGGTTACAGTTAGCCTTGTCGTCGCAGCCCTTTATGAGTTGGGTTTCTCACATCAAGGTTTGATCCTTGGGATGTCTTTTGCTTCAAGATTTAATAGAAGCTCCTGTACTACCGCCATGCCTCTTCTTATTTTACGCTTTTGCACTCCCTACAGTGTACAAGTCTGTCTGATTTGAGATAGGCCATTGTCATACTGAAAGCCACCTTGTTCCACTGCAGGTTGCTTAAGTCCACCTACCCTCCCTATAGTCTGCTTTCTTTGTGGAGGTGGCCTCCCCTTCCGTGCTATTTTCACTTCCTATGTCCATTGTTGCCCAGTTATGCAGTGGTTTCGGGGTTTTAAAGGTTTGTCTTCAGCAATCGAAATACCACAAGTAGTTATGGAAATAAAATATCCACCCATACAGAACCTTGCTTGCTTAGATAAGGCTAGCTTAAATCTGGAGGTCACGTGGTATCCAGAGTCCGCATGAGCCTTCAGTGAACGCTGTTATACCTTGGCTTGGGAAGAAGGGATCTAACCCAACAGATAGATTAAGGAGGTTACACCCAGTTAGGACGTTTCGGAATTTCCCAAACCGTACTCACAATGTGTCAGCCCTCTGACACACGTGAACGTACTTGCAGATCCTAAGTAGGAACTACTTTTTTTGGAATACCTGAAAAATTTAAACCCGCTACATTTTCTTGCAATTAAATATGTTAAAATATTGAAAGATTCTGTTCATCTTTTCGTATTGCGAATTCATCGGTTTGCTTCATAGCGCCATGTTCCCCATAAGTTTCGCACTGAATAATAAATAATTCAACAAAATTCCACCCGTTAGCACTAACTTTCTAGAAAGCCTGTTTGACGCCTTAAAACGAACAATTGACGATCTCATTCATTCCTATACATGGCTACCAACATTGAAAACGGCTAACTAAATTAACAGAATGACTTGACAAGGATCAAGCTTGGCTCCAAGTCTGTACAGTGTTGCATAATACGACTTGCTTTGTTAAAGGAGTTATGCGACGGCCAGTATTGATCAGCTGATAAAGTCTCGAGCTTTGTTACATACATCTTCGGTTAATGGATCCACTGCCAAGTGGGACGTGAAATGTGTTCTTGCAATTTAAATGTCCGTTTAGCGCAGACAAGAAGTGGAATTTACTTTATTTGTACTTTTTTTTTAGATTTCTGTGATAATGATAAATATTCGAAATCTTATGAAACGCGTCTTTAAATCCGATTTTTCTATACATTTATTCTTTTTTTTATTAATAAAATTATATATTCTACTTTTCACTGACTACGTATATTTCTTTTTTTTTTAAATTTTAAGGCGAAAAGCACATTGAGGCTATTATCGCCTCGCTAAATGTAAGTGTGAGAGTAATTTGTTAAAGTCGTAAGTGTAAGTGAGTGTTACACTCGGATACCGTAAGTTACGTCTAAATCCTCTATATAGGTGCAGCTAGTCTGCACGTCCCTGCGGGGGACGACGTATAAAGAAGTATAATGGTAGTGAAAAAGTCGATCATTAAAGGTCTGTTAGTTTTCAGGACCCGCGATTCTAAAACAAGGGACTTAAGTTATGTGAGGTCTTGTTGGTCGCTGAACTGCGCCCTTCAAGGTAATGGGTTCGAGTGCAGTTACTGCCGTAACCTCCGTTAACGCTGATCCCTCGTCCTCATTAGCCTAAGCGCAGGGGTGCAGACTAACTGCACCTATTGAGAGGATTTAGACGTCCCTCGCGGTACCCGAGTCTAACACGCGTTTTCACTTACGACTTTAACACTTTACACTTACACTTACATTTACAAGCCTCAATATGCTTTTCGCCTTGAAATTACAAAAAAAAAAACAAATGGCGTAAAATATGGACGTTAAAGAAAAAAATATAATAACTGTTAGTGTGTGTGTGTGTGCGCGCGCGTGCGTGCGTGCGTGCGTGATTATTTTTCAATTTAAAACTCGTCAAAAACATTAATGCAAAGTTTTCCTAGAGGATTGCTAACGTTATTCAAGAATACAAGAAATTCTAAATCAGCTGTTAAAGGCTACGCTTTGTTGCTGTTGTCAGTTCATCCGAGCGAATATAAATTAATGTTTATGTCTACGCGTAGCGGCTTACATTTACACGCAACGAGCCTTGTTCTTGTTGTTTTTAACGGATCCTGCGCAGCCGCGTCCCGCTGTGGCTCGAGTTATGAGACCAAGGATCCGTGACAGGTGGAATTGAATTTAAATTAGGCAAATATAATTACACCGTCGCGGAACCGCTAATCCTGACCTGTTTACGCATGCCCCGTCCGATCCTGTTTGCGCGGTAAAAAAATGTTTCATTTAATGCGGTTGCCTTTCAACATTTAAAACACATTTATTCTACACCCGTACCCAAATAAACAACATATATTAAATAAAGAAATAACTTGATTGTTGTTCGGCAACACGACTTGGCTTAGCTTCTTTATGGACTGTGAGATTAATAGAGTATACAGTATTTTGTTTAATGCCCATTCACTCCGGAGTTTGAACCCTAAATTTTAATTATTTGTATGTTGGTACTTTGATTTTTTGCCTTTATTTGTAATTTTTTTATAAGCAAAATTTTGTTTGAATTACCTAGTTATTTAGTGGATTTCCATTTGGAAAGTCATCTATTGGTTATTTTGATATAGTAAGACTTGCACCCGGGACCTTGACATGAGCGTCGGTCTTGACTAGAAGTTAAGGGGTATTATGTACCCTTCGTAAGTCTCTGATTTCTATTTCATTAGACTGGCGCCTTCAGTGAGTTTTATCAGTCCACTGACTAGCACCTTCTCCTACAAATTGTCATGGTCCTGGAAACCAAACCCCCCAACATCCTGCTGACAAAAGCCTTACAATGTGCCACGCAGTTTCCTCTTCCTTCCTACATTACCTAGACACCCTCTCTCCATGTGCACCCTCAGACACCATGTAATGAGTCTCAAAGTTTTTCTAAGTTTCCTTTTGCCCGGTATCTTAATGTTCTCGAAGTACCGTTTTCCTCAGCTCTGCCACCTAAGGGTAGTGTTTCTTACCCTAAAAGTTTGATCTCCTAAAGGTCTTCTGCTTATCGATTTAATTAGAAACCCCCATGCTTCCGCATCCATTCTTCTCAGTTTGCTCTTCTGCACTCCCTATAGACGTTTGTACATGTTTAAACGTCTTGCTGATTTGAGATGTCGGTCTCTCACTTCTTCCACTGCGGACTAGGTAGGTCCAACTAGCCTCTTTACAGTCTACTGCAATTAATTGCTTGTGCTTTCCATGTGGTTAGATACAGCTGCGGTTTCTTTCCCCTCCGTACTATTTACACTCCTTAGGTCCACTTTTGGCAGTTTTCTGTGCTTTGAAGCCATCCAAATCCAACAAGTAGCTAGGGATATAAACTATCCATCCATACAGAGTTCCGCATGCATGTGTACCCTCACACCTTAGTGTTTGTAATGGGTCCAATGGTTTTCCTGAGTTGTTTTCCCTCAAAGTCTTCCTAGAGAGAAATTTTTTCAAAATATATTTACTATGGAAATGTCCTATAAGGTTACCGTCATTCTGGTCTTGCTTGTTGATCCACTAACTGATAACAAACCCAGCCTGACACAAAGAAATCCCTACCGCTTGCTCTGATCCGAAGAACTCAGATGCACCCTCTAGTGTGTGTGTGTGTGTGTGTGTGTGTGTCGCGTTAGCAATTTCTGTCCTATTTTGGTTCGAACTTGACAAACAGCGGTTCTGGTAATGGCTTCAACACGTTCGGTTGCCCCGCGAAACCCGTCTAACTGTATCAAAACGGCGGCCATTTAACATTTTTTAAAAAAATCGTAATTTTGTTGTCTTAATATTTGTTTTAAATGTGATTTCACCATAGTAGACAGTATTAAGAACTGCGTAAATTAACATTTTTATTTTACAAAACCAGTTTAAATAAAAAAAAAATGAACGCGACAGCGGTCAGGGTCTGTTTTCGAACGTAATTTGAAAGTTAAAATGCTAATTTACGCAGATTTTCGATGCTGATATTGACGGTGAAATCGTAGTATAAAAAAAGGATAATATTCATATTTTTGTAAATGCTTTTCCTTCGCATTGCGGGACAGCTGCGTGCGGAAAAGTTTGTGGATTGGAAAACTTTTCGATTTCCGAACTCATACGTTTCGTTAGACTTTTAAAAGGGTTACGTTTAGTAATTAAAATTAAACACAAGTAAGTTGTTCGTTATTATTTTCTTTATTTCCAGTATATGCTTACTAGATCTACACTTAATTTGTGCACAACGTTTGTTGAACGCGATTTTGAAAAATGGTTTTGAGTTGTAAGTCCTTTGACGATGTTATGTCGATACCCTGTAAATGAAAAATAATAATTTCAAACTGATCATTTAAATGTACTACAAAGTGTCTCGAATATTAATTACAAATGACAAATACAAATGCCCAACAATAAATATTTGCTCACGATGTAGTCAGTGCAAATAGGATTACTTTGTAACGTAATTCACGTCCTTAAAGGGTATTCACATACTTGCATGCGTTTGTCACGCATTTAAATAAATAATATATCTCATTATACAGTTATGTAGGTTTAGAGTCAAGGGAATAAGTTGACATTATTTATTATTATTGTGGTGAATTCAACGCTTGGTTAAGAACGAAGTACTCGTTGCATACGGTCCTTACTTATTACACATACGGTGTTGTGTTTTAAAATAATGAAGTATTCGGTTTTAACACAAAGCGGCTTATAGTATAAGGAATTGTTGGGGTGTTTTTGTTCATTTTTTTTAATCAGTCAGGTTAAAGTTGTTTTTTTATCGATTTTGGCCACCTGAGGACCACGTAAAGTAATTAAATGCATCAATTTTAGTTCTTATTCTTCTTCTCCTTTCTGGCTTTCCAGTAATTCTTCATTCTCTCACTCTGCTCCTTCCTCCTTTCCTCCGTCCAGATGCCACTTCTCCTTTTCTTTTCTTTCTTCCGGAAACCCTTGAAGTTTCGTATCATCCTCCTAAGTGTCGTTCTGTCCTGCAGTATGCCTTCCGTTACGCCCATCTCCTCCATGTCCTTCTTTATCTCATGGAACCACGGATTGTCATTCTTACTTTTATAAACGTGGTTGAAAATTTGCTTTGTGAATCTACTATTGTCCATCCTCATAATGTGACCAAAGAACCGCTCTCTCCTCTTTCTAATTGTGTCCACCATCCTTTCGCTTTCCTCATTCCTATGCAAATCCTTGTTTTCTCTAAACCTAAACTCAACCTTCTCTGTTTTCACCCCAGTATTTTCCTTTATAAGGTTTCCTAAATACAATATTACAAATGTAATATGTAGTATCAACATAATATATAGACATGTGCACAATAGACTTCATCATAAATTAATTAATCAAAGTTTAAGGTCCAGTCATAAATTTTAAATAAATTTTTTCAAAAACTAAATTTCAAATGTGGGATCTGTTGAAACCGTTTTTATTTGTAAAATATTTGATATTACCGTTAAGGATAGAAAGTTGTCCTATATTAACGCTTTAAATACATATTTCTGATTACTAAGCATTCTACTAGACAAATTATTTGTGTAATCAGTACTTCTTTCCTAACCAGGCTTTGAAATCACAAATGTGCGATAATTTCTATGTTATTCAATAGCAATGTTAAATTTTACTCAATAACACCAAAAACATCAGGTCCGTTAGCATTCAGACAAAACATAAAAAGTACACGTATGGAACTCGGGGAGTTACCGACAAAAACGAAGCTTTTGTTAATGATACCTTTGCTGAATATATAATTAGTTTGAAGATATGTTTACAAATATATTTTTTTGTTTAAATAAATAAATACGTTAATCTAGCTTAGGATATTATTTACTGTAGTAAAAGATCAGCTGTTTTATGTTAATTTGTAACGATCAGCTGATTTCATTGAACAGCTGATAGGCTAAAATAAGTTTCATGTTATGTTGTTAAAAACTATCGATATTAACAACAATTATTATAAACGTTTATATTAATTTCGAATGTATTATAAACGGTTGCAACGAGCACGTGTTCTTCAACTAAGGAAAAATACCGAAACCAAAGCAACACAACGTTTTCATATAATACGCGTGTACTGTTATCGAAAAGCAGATATAAAAAAAACAGAAATAGAGAGACGGAATTTCTTTGCTTGTTCGTTCTATAATTCCGTTACATTCTTCCGTTCGGCAGACATTTTTTCTGTTCACTCCTCTTGCCAAGGCTAACATTAAAAGCTTCGCTTCAAAAACAAAGCGATAACTGATATTTCAAAACAAACATTCGGCAATAACTGCCAAAGGTCACACAAACATTTAACTGGAAACGATAAATTCTCATTGCTCGCGTGCAGTCTGGTCGTAGGTGCAGCAGACATTTTGATAATGTCGTTTCTGTTGCCATTGTTCTCAGAAATTTATTAAGCCGCTGATGGAGATTACGCTTTTAACCGGATTTCTGTTCCAAGTAATCAAATTAGTTTTCAAGGTCACCCAAATGTCGGCGATAAATCAGTTTGGAGTCAAATTTTGTGGGTTACGCCCTGACAATTGTCATTTGTCTGCGGGCCGAGGCTAATGGGGTCGCAGGTTACTGCGGTTTTGGAACTGCCCATTGTTGTATTCAAATTATGCGGCCATTTACGGGAGCTTAGCGAATTAATTGAGCGCCAATCCGTTGGCACCGCAATAAATATTTGGGACAAGTTGAAAATGTATCTCGCGGTGGGGGAAAATAAGATGGTTTCGTGACATTTGTTTTTGAAAAGTTAAGCGTGAATTGGTTTTTGTTAGCGTAAACGACACGCCGATACGACAAAAAAATTTCCGAAACGTACATATTAGACATAAACGTCCCTCATTATATTTTATCCAAATAATATGCAATCGAAAATTCTCTCTTGCAATTTTATTAGAGGGACAAAACTTCACACAAAAACAGTTGTTTTGTGTCTGTTGTCAAATTATTTAATAAGTAACGGTTAGGTTATGTTAGGTTAAGAGCATTTTAAAATATATATACTGTAAAATTAACGATAAGCTTTTTGGGTGCGTAGATAAAACCAGCGAGCTTTATAAAGTTTCCGTCTGCATGTCGGCAAAGCACCTTTTACAGGTAGTCGATGCGATCACTATAAAATTTGGCAAAAATGGTCTTTGTAGTGTTAAAAACATAGGAATATTTTTTTGTATTTCTTTGAATTCATTCAAAAGAGACACTGGTTCCAAATAAATGAGTTCGTGTGATTTTTTTATAAATAGAAAAGTTATTATACAGAGCTTCCAACTTTATCATTACAAACCTAGTTTTATAAAAAATTCTGGATTTATTTTTATATTTTACATATTTTTGTATTTATGGGCCTAAAAAATACTTGTTTTTGTTTTTTTGATAAATTTCACAAGAACTTTAGAATGTTTTTTTTTCATCCGCTCGTCCTTTTGCAGCGTGGATAAAGTAAGTACAATACGATTCAAAAGTTTGGTAAAGGATCTTAAGAGCTTTAAAAGCAAGTTCTTTGTCAATTTATTTTTATTTTACAATTTACTATTGGCAACAGATAAACCTACGTTTTATTTATTACAAGTATTTCATGCGAGAAACTTTGTGTATTGTATTCGTCGCGTTTATTTTACACAATACGGTGTAAATGCGCGCGCAGCAAGGGCTCGTTTTTGTGCACCATAAGCGCCGGCCTAACGTTTATTAGCCGATGTTATCTCGTGTAATTGCGGCTGCCGACAGAAATTACACTTTGCTGAGTCCAGTACAACATTGCCGGGTAATTGATGTACTCGACGACAGCGCCCCTGACGGAGCGGTGATGCAGCAACGACCTTGATTTATTTAGGCGGCCGCACATCTTTGCCGTTCTCCTTGAGGTGTAATTTGATCGCCGGTCTCGTACAGCGTGTTTTCGCACTAGTTCTTTTTTACCCCGCCTAATGTAGACTTACACGAGTTGTGAACATGCCGGCGCGCGTCTCAAATGATTTGAGCCCCATTAAAGTAATTACCGTGCTTGTTTAATGTGTTTAAATCTTTCAAATTTTATTTTACAATTAATTATAAAACATCCTGCCCCGCATATTGGGCCAAATTTGTTCGGCTGTGGCCTTGATATTTTTTTTGAAGTTCGACACGCTCGCGGCTGAATAAGCTAAAAACCGCTTTTTAAATATTATGTTTTTTAAAACCAATAAAATACGGTTTTATTTGGCACCTCTAGCTATGATTTTTTTACTGAAAAAAATACGACATTGTAACCTAAAGTTTTCCGGCGGAGGCAGCTGAAGGGAGCAGCTGATGGGTCTAGCGATCCCACCGTACCTCCAGTTCATACTGCTACTCTACACAGCTTGGCTAACACAGGCCTAATTGTGTATCAAACCTGGCAACCTCCCACTTAGCCTTACCCAAACCTGGTGTACCTTAGCCTTACCCATGCACGCGAGGTTCTGTGTGGGTGGACATCATTTTACTAGATACTCATGGAAACAACATGAGTAAGAATGGAAATAGAATGAGCGGGAACTCACCGCACAACAAAAAACTGTCCAAATGGGGCACAGTCTCCGTTATAGGGGGGGGGGATTGAAAGATAATTAACAGAGCAAGCATCTGCAAACACCTCTTTAACAAATTAGGAAGTCATCAATTAGAATTAGAGACGTTTATCACCTTGAATCCTCTCCAAATCCTCACTATATGAAGAGATAGGGCTAGAGAAGGCGCTCGCTGTAAGTGGGCATCTCAGGAATGTAGAAAGGACTCAAAGTCATCGTCATCATAACCCAAAGTTTGTTGAAAGGAATGTTGAATTTTTGTCGTTTACCTTTTCAAAAGGCTGCTAACGAAGACGCTGATCAACGTAACGGTGAAAATCCAAGGACTTGAACTTACGTACAGGGAGTAATTGTACTTTACCGAGCGAGCTGCGCGCCCCCAAATTCAAATTAAGATATTAACAGCGTACCCCGAAATAAATTACAACCGAAATTTCCCTTCCTCGAATACTCGCGGGATATTTTGATTTACCGGCGACCAGTCTGGCAGCGTGCAACACGTTCCGCGTAAATCGAAACGTTCAAAGGCGCCGATCGAGTAACGAGCAACAATCGATAGTCGGACGTCGGAGAACTGGTTGCCGGTTGCGGTAATTATGCAAAACACTTCGATATATCCGCCTGCATTTGATACCCTTCACCCTGAAGCTTAAGTGGAATGATTAAGTGCTACGTTGGTTGTAAAGTTAATAATGAACTTGTTCTGCAGAAACGCGTTAACAGCTTTGATACAATGGCGGCCGTCAATAATACAAGACCTAGCGGGCAATCTCACTCGCACCGCAGCTGTTGTATTGCGACGAAGTAACCTTAACATCAGCTGTTCCGCGAAGACTATCCCTAAACTACTCGTTAACAGCTGATATTGTGATAACTTTTGTTTACACTCTATTCTTAATAGATTTAAATAAGAAAATGATAACGACAGCATTAATCTGAGCAATTTTAATAAATTTTTGAGATTTAAATGCTGATTTTTTACAATAAAAAAAATCGATAAATTGAAAAGTAGTCACTGAAACAAGTCTCCACAAGTAGAGATGTTTTTCAAAAAATGTAATGAAAGCATATTTCTAAGTTTAAATACAGTAACAATGTTTGGCATAGGCTACAATGTAAAATTATCGAACAGACTTGTAATTTTATTTAACTGAGACGTTGTTTATAAATTGCAACTAGAAAATATAGACATTGGTTTGAATGCAATGCGGGTTTAATAATGACGCTCTGTTAAAATTTAAATGAGGTAAGTCGGTTATTATGACGTTGCTCCATGTGTTGCTTAGTATGCCAGCAAGTTCTTCTTATATAAAAACTGCATCAAGTAATTATAATTAAAGAATCAAGTGGTTTAATACAATGTGTATTAAAGAATATTGAGTGTGTCCTAGATTATGGCCTAAGCGTTAATTACGTTTATGGAGAAAATGCCTATTGACCTATTAATAAAAATCGTTTATCATGTTTTCTCCTCCTTTTTTAATTTTAATTACGATAATTTGTTCGAAAACACGACAAATTAACATAGCTAGTTTTTAACAACATAATCTTATGTTTATTATATCCATCAGCTGTTCAATGAAGTCAGCTGATCTTTATCAATTACTATAAAAAAACTGATTTTTTAATTTAACTAACACAATTAAATTAACGATTAATTTCGTGCACTTAAATCGGTCAAACTCTTCTTAGTTTACGTAGTGTAGTGGTTATCACGTTCTAGACTTGCGATGCGCAAAATATACTGTTATATATCAATATAAACGTGTTCCTCGCATCACGCGTCCCCGCGGAATCCAACATCAAAAGCAGCCCTAAAACACGATACGTGTTGAAAAACAAATGGCCGCCATTTTGCTGTTGGATCTTGACGAACAATTTTCACGCGAGGTTTTTAAATCAAACCGGAGCCGCGACAGTGTTAAAACACTAGGCTGCGAATATTGAATCGCCCGTCTAAACCAGTTCTGAAAATCGGTTCTCATCTCGTGGTACCGGGTTTTACCGTGATGGCTGCTTCAATAATTCATTTTCCAACGGAAATTCGTTAAGCCACTCTGACAGGTGGTAAGTAAGCAATACAGTACGCGACGCAGCCTTCGAACTGACAGATTTAAAACTAGAACGCACAGTGGTTCTTTTTGAAGCCATTAACTTTTTTTTGCCGTTTATTTGTGGCGGATAAATCGAACCGTTCCTTTGTGCCGGTTTATTTATAGATGGACGTAGTTAGTACATCGGACAGGATTGCCTTGTACAGGCTGTGACATTAATAATGTCGGGTGGGGCCAAAATACAAATTCTAAACTTGATAACGAAGCTGCCAAATGTCAAGCTGACAACCTTGTGCTGAATTAGTGTCATTCTGATTAGCGTATATCGATTTGTTGAATTAATCGATTTGTAAGTATCGCTAATAAGAGTGCAAAAGGTTACGTGGTATATTTACGCTGGCCACAAATAACAGCTGGCGTGTCGATTGTGTACATTACAATCAATACCTGCGTAGCCTTGTGGTATTCTATCATTTCTAATTTGCAACCCGCATTTATAGACACTACCTAAAACCTTTCGTAGTTGACTATGTGGTGGTGAAAAAATCGATCTTAAATTTTTGCTGGATCTCTTACGTTTTCAAGTCTATTTAGACAAAAAGGTTTTACTTGGATATTTGTCGGTCGGTCTGTGTTTTCAGCATGATCCGATTCGATCCAAACTTGGCACGGACATCGATTTCGGTGACAGCTTGAACAGCTTCGTTACCCAGCAATATCCGTTCATCACTTTAAAAAATAGCGGCTGCTTCAAATCTTAATCGTAAATTTTGTAGGAAATTCGGTTCAATCAACTCTGCGAGACAGGTGCGTGTCGCGATCATTTTATTTATTAAATTTAGCAGAGATTTCCACATGAATTTTAAAATGAGAAAAATGTTTTTTTCCACTTAAAATTTTTCTTACGGAAATTCGTTAATGTACCGGCGGTGTTTTCATCAATGTATCGGGGGTGTTTTCATTAATGTATCGGGGATGTTTTCATTAATGTATCGGGGATGTTTTCATTAATGTATCGAGGAAGTTTTCATTAATGTATCGGGGAAGTTTTCATTAATGTATCGGGGATGTTTTCATTAATGTATCGGGGATGTTTTCATTAATGTATCGGGGATGTTTTCATTAATGTATCGGGAAAGTTTTCATTAATTTATCGGGGATGTTTTCATTAATGTATCGGGAAAATTTTCATTAATGTATTGGGGAAGTTTTCATTAATGTATCGGGGATGTTTTCATTAATGTATCGGGGATGTTTTCATTAATGTTTCGGGGAAGTTTTCATTAATGTATCGGGGATGTTTTCATTAATGTATCGGGAAAGTTTTCATTAATTTATCGGGGATGTTTTCATTAATGTATCGGGAAAGTTTTCATTAATGTATCGGGAAAGTTTTCATTAATGTATCGGGGATGTTTTCATTAATGTATCGGGGATGTTTTCATTAATGTATCGGGGATGTTTTCATTAATGTATCGGGGATGTTTTCATTAATGTATCGGGGAAGTTTTCATTAATGTATCGGGAAAGTTTTCATTAATGTATCGGGGATGTTTTCATTAATGTATCGGGGATGTTTTCATTAAAGTATCGGGGATGTTTTCATTAATGTATCGGGGAAGTTTTCATTAATGTATCGGGGATGTTTTCATTAATGTATCGAGTAAGTTTTAATTAATGTTTCGGGGAAGTTTTCATTAATGTATCGAGGAAGTTTTCATTAATGTATCGGGAAAGTTTTCATTAATGTTTCGGGGATGTTTTCATTAATGTATCGGGGAAGTTTTCATTAATGTACAGAGGAAGTTTTCATTAATGTATCGGGAAAGTTTTCATTAATGTTTCGGGGATGTTTTCATTAATGTATCGGGAAAGTTTTCATTAATGTTTCGGAGAAGTTTTCATTAATGTATCGATGAAATTTTCATCAATGTATCGGGAAATTTTCATTAATGTTTTGGGGAAGTTTTCATTAATGTATCGATGAAGTTTTCATCAATGTACCGAGGAAGTTTTCAATAATGTATCGGGAAAGTTTTCATTAATGTTTCGGGGATGTTTTCATTAAAGTTCCGAGGGTGTTTTCATGTCACACAGTTTTTTCTCTGTCAATAATTCTATAAAAGCGCCACAAATATCCTGAGAATTTAAAAATTCACACTTCACGGTGTGAAGTATTTGAGCACACTGACAGTATTTCACCAAGTTGGCTTTAATCGGCCAGAAGATTTGAGACGAGAGTTAATTTGTTCTGCAGGTCTTAATTCGATCTTTACGTGATGGATAATGTCCATACTTTATGCCAGGTAAACTAATAAGGGAGAAGGATAGGCGTTGAAGGAAAGGGCAAGGCTTACAACAGTAATTAACAACTTTGAGATGCGCAGTTCAAGACGCGGCAAACTGACTGTTGTTTTAGTCTCCTTGACAACCGAGTTCTGGGTTAGGTTAGGTGGTGTGGGTGGAGAGCCTAGAAGTGTTCACTGAATGAGTTTTTTTTTTTTTTTTGGTGTTTAACGTCCGACTATTGTGCACACTTGGGCTAATGCAGACGACGGGATAATTTATAGCGTATGAAAATGCCAAGCCCTGGCCGGGAATCGAACCCGGTCCTCGGGGTGAAAGCCTAGTACGCTATCAACTAGGCCACCGAGGCGGCTCCTTCACTGAATGAGTACCCTGTATGCAAATACATATATCTTTCAAAAAGAAATCTACCCTGTAACAATGTTTCTTTATATACTAAAATTATAGTTTATACTTTTGATACAGTTTTGGATTTTACATAGTTGGTGCGCAAAGATTCAAAACATACTCTTCAACTTTCAAAATTAATTATAATTTTTTTACAACTTGTTTTCCAAGTAGGCAAGTCACATAAAGTGTTAGTCTATGCAAAATTCAAATTACATGAAAGAATTAGTACAGTTTTTTTGATATACTGTTTACCCCCCAATTATTAACGGACATAATTTATACATGGTTTTTCTTTGTATTACTGCATTTTGGCCTTTTTTTAAATTAAAAAAGAACAATTTGTTATATTTCCTACTTAGTATTATGAGAAAATCACTACGAAACATTTCATTTTCCTGAAAGCTCGAAGACGAATCCTCAACCAACAAAATATATTTTACTTCAAATTGGCCACACTTATCCGACTTATGAACCTTTTCACAATAATAAAATTCAAAGAAATAAGTTTTTGATTGGTTACTGGCTTTGCGTTTTTTTATATTGCTTTAGAATTTACTTCAAGCTTTATTTAAATATTTTAATCATTCTATGAGAAAGTTTGTTCAATGACCTTTACACAGTGTATGGTATGTGTGATAAAGATAATAAAGCACGTATAATAACTTCATTCTGTTAACTCCATGACCGATGGTAACATGATCATGTCTAATGAATATCGTGGAGACCGACTGACCTTCTCATCAGGCAGGATCAAACATGATGTAACCTGAAATAATGTTTCTCTTACGTATAAGTAATTGTATCTCATCAGTGCTCATACTTAATGTATCTGTGATTATTCTTAACGTATCTGTGCTCTGTGCTCATACTTAACGTATTTGTGTTTAAACGTAACGTATTTGTACGCACTTAACGTATCTGTGCTTATACGTAGCGTATCTGTGATCATTCTTTACTCATCTGTGTTTGTACGTAACGTATCTATGCTCATACTTAACTCATCTGTGTTTGAGCGTAACGTATCTGTACGCATTTAATGTATCTGTGTTTATACTTAAAGTATCTGAGTTTATACTTAACGTATCTGTGCTCATACTTAACGTATTTGTATTTATACTTAACTTATCTCATTTACCGTATCTGTGATTATACTTAACGTATCTGTGTTTATACTTAATGTATCTGTGTTTATACTTAAAGTATCTGAGTTTATACTTAACGTATCTGTGCTCATACTTAACGTATTTGTATTTATACTTAACTTATCTCATTTACCGTATCTGTGATTATACTTAACGTATCTGTGTTTATACTTAACGTATCTGTGTTTATACTTAACGTATCTGTGATTATACTTAATGTATCTGTGCTCATAATTAACGTATCTGTATTTATACCTAACGTATTTGTGTTTATACTTAACATATATGTGATTCTACTTAACGTATCTTTGATTATACTCAACGTATCTGTACTCATTCTTAACGTATCTGTATTTATACATAACGTATCTATGTTTATACTTAAAGTATCTGTGCTAATACTTAATGTATCATTTGTATTAGCACTCTAATATAATTTATAATTTAACACACACACACACACACACACACACACACACACACACACACACACACACACACACACACACACACACACACACACACACACACACACACACACACAATTAACTTTAACGACCTATTAAACCTGCAACTGTAGGTCGTTAAACCTTCAACGACCTAAAGGTTAACTGCACTTTTTATGATCCTAGATTTAACCATATTAGCTGCTCCAATTGAAATCTACCAATAAAACATTTGACGTCAGTCGTCCATAGTTTACAAGTTGTACGTTACAATCTGTCGTTGGTGTGCTCATTGATTAAAGAGACACTAGCTGCTGCTGCTGAATATTAATGAAGAGAGTGTTAATTGTAAAATGTATTAATTTATTCTCAAGTGACTTCTGCCAGACATTTGGAAAGGCGGCGGCATGCGGAAACGCTGGGCAGTTATATTATAATGTAAAAAGTTTAAGTTTTGCAACAAATGAAAGACTATTGAGATGGATTTCGTGCGCCGGGAAGTGAACGGGTCAAGCGGAAAAGTGATTTGGTTTTGCATCCGACAGAAAGCTGGTATATTCGTGTAAATGCAATGTCATGATTAAAAAAATGACTGATTGATATGTTCTAAAATTTTGGTCAATTTTAGAACAACCAAAAACAGATTTTATTATATTTTTGAATAATTATTCCTTAATTATGGAATTTTCTGTTATTAGCGAAGTTTTATTGGAAAATAAGCTGTTGGAACAGTCATCATAGTAAAACCCAGACCTGGGGACCTTTAAATGACCTTGATATTATGTATATATTTCAATTATCTTTCAAAAAGTACTCTATCACTTCGCTGGGCGCGACTAGGTGTATCACACAACCGGACTCGCCGCGGAAATTTGGCCGCAATGCCTAATTCCGTTTTTGTACCCATGTAAACTAATTTTAAGTGAACACATTGCATTATTGTTTATTAGACTTTGTTTCTAATTGATTTATTTTAATTTTCAGTTTCTTAATAGTTATATTTATTTTAAAAAGATTTAATATTTGAAACATAGACAATAGTTAATGAATACAAACACTTGTCTGAAAAAGGATTTAATTTTATACAAGAAACATGACAAATATTACGGAATTCTTGGTGGTCACACTTATCAAAAAAAATTAAATTTTATAAACAAACAATTTTGTAAAAGTTAATATTTACAAATTTAATCTGAATCAACGTCCATTGCTTCAGCTTCGTGCAAACAGTTTGTGCACAACAGCTGTCATATAGCTGTGATTCTTAACACGTTCTTATTACATTCTTTGCAGATAATTTTAGTTCTGTTATATTTGTGTGGTCCGTAAATATTACAAATAGGTCTACGTGTTCGTACTTGAGCTTGTGGATTTTCCAATAATTTATATTTGCCCAAAAAGACTTGAAGGTCTTTTGGAAGAGTTAGAATTGTCGCTCTAGCTTTCAAGTGTCCACTCATGAAACTGATTGCCAATTTTTTCAAAAAAGTTGCGTCTTCGCTCACTGTAATCTAGATGGTTGAAATTATATTTGTATTTATTCCGGCAATGTCTAAATTCCGATAAAAAAGGGCCATTGTCCAACGTCTTGTGCTTCGGGATGTCCAGTAACTGGCACATATTTGATCGACAGTATCAATGCCACATTTTGTAGCGTCAATCCAAATTTACAATAGACTTTTGGAATCTTCGTCAATAGAATAGAAATACGATAAAAAAAATACTAAACTAAAACACTGAACTACCTGAAGGGTAAAAGTGATTATTTATGCACAAATATAGTGAGAATAACACTACGAAAGCAGTTTCACGGTTGGGCGCGCCGCGGCAACTGGGCCGCAGACGTAAATACCTCGCATTCATTCCTTATTTCCAGACGGACTGAAGATAAGATGGCATTCTTTTTATACAGTTCGTGTCCCTCAAGGTGGTCTTGACAAATACTCAAAGCCCTGAAAACATTTCTCCATTGATACCTACTGTAAGATGCGAAAATAAAAGATTGCGGCCAATTTGCCCCTAGCTCGCCCACTTAAGGGCTAGAGGTCAAAATGGACGCTCATTTCAAGATACCGGGACTGGGTCTTGCCATGATGGCTGCTCAAATAACTCAATTTCCAAAGGATATTCACTGTATATTCAACACTTTTTAGTTTCCGATGTTTTCAAGGTTATCGGCGTTAAAATGCGCATAAATTAGAATTTAAAAATTTTCTTGTTTATCGAGTAACTAACTTGACGGCGTTCAGGGTTAATTTTAGCAATTTAAAATAAGTTTGAACATTTATCGTACTAATTTATAGATATTTTCAAAAATACCCATACTGTGAATTTTTATAAGCAATTTTTTGAACAACGTTAATCTTTAAAACTTGTCAACTGATTTTGACGGGTTGTGAAGTTGACGAATCGATATATTAGTAAAAAAATTTTTATTTGCGCGATTGTCATAGTCTGCGGGGGAAATAGAACAAGTGCGGGCAATTATCAGGTCGGCAGCGGGCTGACGAAGGATATCTTCTTGCTGAACTATCTATTCCACCTATTGTTAACTAGCTGCACCTATTGAGAGGATTTAGACGTCCCTCGCGGTACCGGAGTCTATCACACTTACACTTACAACACTACACGTACGACTTTAACACTTTACACTCACACTTACATCTTGGGAGGCAATAATAGCCTTAATGTGCTTTTCGAATTAAAATTAAAAAAAAAATTGTTGAGAGTTGGCCGGGTCCCTCCTATTTCCTCCAGAGCAAGTTGTGTTGTCTTGTGCTGTTGGTCCGGGTGTTGGTAAGCTGCCGTGCAGTTGTTGTGTAGTGGGTGGTCATCCTCGATGTTCTGCCGAACAACGATTTTCGACCTGTATTTATTCTCGAAATAATTATAGGCAGGCACCATAATTTTCCATAATTCCATTGTTAAAACTGGAGAAAGAATTCACCAATCAGAATGAAGCTTTTGTGCACGGGAGATGCGATGTGATGCGCCGGTAGTAGTGTCCTGGGCAGAAGTGTACTAGTCTAGCGTAGTACAGACCCTAGATATGCTTGTACTGCGAACCAATCGGAATTGAGTTCTGGTTGACGGCAGTGAATTAGGTTTCGCACTTTTCAAGCCGGAAGAGAAGTACGGGGATTTTTAGCGTGGTTGTTTTGGTGTTAGTAAGCGGAACTAGGTAACTCAGTTCCTATGTTGTTTAGGCGATGACATGATGTTGTTAATGTCTGGAAATTTGACAATATGAAATCGTTACATGGTGCGGTTTTTTGGTCGATCGTGCAAAACCTAATCTCTTAAATATTAATTTTTGTAAGCAAAGAAAACGAAATTATACACAGTGTGAACATCACATAGCGGTCTATTTAAGACACTGATAAGGTATTCGTGTCTAACCTGAATTAATTCAGTAATGACTAAATTTCATCCATTGATAATAACTTAGTGTGGAATAATTAGTCCCTATATTAATGTAACTTAATAAATACACCAGTTCAAATGGTTTTACTCTTTTAAATCTTCTAAGACAGCTGGAGGCTTCGACACTGATATTGTCTTTGTTGGTGACTTTGAGCGAATTTTCCGACTTCATTATCGACCTCAAGATCTTTATGTTGTCTTTTCGGATGTACGATGGAGCATCATAGATACTACGAAGTACTTTATTTTAAAAACGTTGATTTTCTATACTTTTACTGGCCTGTCTCCACACTTGAATACCGCAAGTCCTTACTGGACCTACGATAAGGACCTGCTGATAAGGAAGAACATCTTTCTGTATTTTAGTTTCAGCTCTTCTTGTTGTTTCTTTACATGCGGCTTCCACCCAAATTTGGCATCTAACGTCATGTCAAGATATTTGACTGTATTCTCGTATGGAACCACATGATGACTTATAAGTCAGGTTTGTGAGCAGTGCACTCATTGGTGAAATCGACTAGCACAGCTTTCAGTTTGATTCACCATTTCTTAGTCCAGCTTTGTACTACGGACTTGTTCTCTCAGAATAAAACAGTACAAGATAAAATATTTTATTATTATTTCATTACCAATAATTTTCTCCAGCAAGCCAATGGTTAATAATCAGTGTTTATTGCAAAAGCTTGTAACATTACAATATATTATTAAGTGGCATTCCTTGATTATAGAGTGGAAAGTAATAATGCAGAGGCAATAATTAATCCAATTTTTATGTTTTGAAGTTGGCATTACCGGTCTGAAATGAACGTTTGACCTTGAAGAAGTTCCAGGAAGAGGCATACTCTGTTACCCTTTTCGCTTACTCTCACCTTGGCTTACAAACGGTTTACGGAAGAAAAGGTAATTTGTTACCGCGAAAATGTACAAGTTCATTGTTTTGAATTAAAGTGCAATACATATTTTCCCCATTAAAATTTTAGGATTTTTATTATGTTCAACTTATAAGTAGTAGTTAAATACACAATCAAATCGTACTTGGTGTTTCTTTCAGCGGAGGCAGCTGGAGTGAGCAACTGATGGGCTTAGCAACCCTACCGTGCCTCTAGCTCATACTGCTATCATTCATCTACTCAAGACACACACACACACACACACACACACACACCGAAAAATTAACACGAAAATTATCAAAGCTTGCTTTAATAAGAAAATTACCGAAAAAAATTATGTCAGACCAAAATGTCGGCCTAATTTTTCAAAATCGATTTTACTATACTTTTGTAGTTTACGAAAATTCATAACTAGGAAAGTAATTGTTAAAAAGTTTATGCAATATTTTTGTTCAAGTGAATCAGAAGCACAGACTGTATGTGTGTGTGTGTGTGTGTGTGTGTGTGTGTGTGTGTGTGTGTGTGTGTGTGTGTGTGTGTGTGTGTGTGTGTGTGTGTGTGTGTGTGTGTGTGTGTGTGTGTGTGTGTGTGTGTGTGTGTGTGTGTGTGTGTGTTTGTGTATCTTTCTCTCTCTCTCTTTCTCTCTCTCTCTGTGTCACTCACTGTGTGTGTGTGTGTGTGTGTGTGTGTGTGTGTGTGTGTGTGTGTGGGTGTGTGTGTGTGTGTTTCTATCTTTCTCTCTTTCAACTCTCTCTCTCTCTCTCTCTCTCTCTCTCTCTCTCTCTCTCTGTGTGTGTGTGTGTGTGTGTGTGTGTGTGTGTGTGTGTGTGTGTGTGTGTGTGTGTGTGTGTGTGTGTGTGTGTGTGTGTGTGTGTGTGTGTGTGTGTGTGTGTGTGTGTGTGTGTGTGTGTGTGTGTGTGTGTGTGTGTGTGTGTGTGTGTGTGTGGTTTCTATCTTTCTCTCTTTCTCTGTCTCTCTCTCTCTCTCTGTCACACACACACACTCACTCAATGTGTGTGTGTGTGTGTGTGTGTGTGTGTGTGTGTGTGTGTGTGTGTGTGTGTGTGTGTGTGTGTGTGTGTGTGTGTGTGTGTGTGTGTGTGTGTGTGTGTGTGTGTGTGTGTGTGTGTGTGTGTGTGTGTGTGTGTGTGTGTGTGTGTGTGTGTGTGTGTGTGGGTGGGTGGCTGTGGTTGCAAGCACTTTCACATTCATAATTTCAGTCCCGTTTTGATTCAAATTTGGCACGAAAATCAAACGTGCGATTTTGGTAAAACTTTAAACGAGTTAGTTAACCTGCGAAACTCGTTTAAAAAAACCGAAAACGGCGGCGATTTCAAATAATTACATCCCTAGAACATTCTTGTCCTAAATATTTTTGGTGATCCGATTTCACCGTCGTAACCAGCGTTAAAAACAGCGTAAATTAGCATTTGGGATTTTCAGAATCCGTCGAATTAGTAACTTTAATTTGACGCGACGGTCAGGGTTTACAAATTACCGTATTTTCAAAGCAAATTGAAAACGTACAATGTTAGTGTACTCAGTTTTTAATGCAGTTTACTACGGTGAAATCAGAGTTTTGAAAAGTGGGCAAGATAAAAATAAAATACTTTTGTACATTCACTTCCATCACGTCAGCGAGACAGCTGCGTGCCGCGATCATTTTTAAGTTCATCGCTTTAAAAGTCTGAAGGCGGTTAGGAACATTTTTCTAACACGTTGTTGGAAAATTAACGATTTGTGACGTTTGAAAAAGTTCTGCAGGAAAGCTTGCAGATAGATGTGACGTAAGGAAGCGGTGTAACAGAGCCTTGTATCTGTATCGATATCTGCATCGGGAATCGATAACACTGCGCATGCGCCTAAGTTTAATGAACTGCACCGGAAACCCACAGCACGAGCTTGAGCTGAGCGACCCAACCTACTGCACCACACGTCCCAACTCCTACACGACTTGCTGTAAGCTATTCTGGTGAATTTACAAGTCAATTTTGTAAGCCACGTAAAATAAGTTGACACTGATGGGTTCTTTATGTCTTAAAAGAGGAAGAACACTTTCACCTTCACTGATAAAAAAGACATTACTGATTTGTCACGTATTTTTTCGAGATTAATGTGTTTACCGAGTGTACCTCACTCCCCAAGATTTTCAACAAACGAAGCGCTTACAATATACAATGACATGTACTGGTTTTCTTGGCGCTTAAAAAAAATTGGTTGGTGCTTTGTACCCGCCATCTTAAGTTTGAGTTTTGTTAAATGACAGTATTGTATCGTGTTTTCGTTAAGGTCCAACATTTTATAAAAACTTATTTTGATGCATGAAAGGTAATAAAAGGAAAACGAAAGTTATGTTGTTTAGTCTGTATTACACACACACACACACACACAACACAATACACACACACACACACACACACACACACACACACACACACAACACAACAGCACAAAACACACACAAAAACACACACACAACACAACACAACACACACACACACAACACAATACAACACACACACACACACACACACAACACAACACACACACACACAACACACACAATACAACACAACACACACACACACACACACACACACAACACAACACAGCACAAAACACATACAAAAACACAACACAACACAATACACACACACACACACACACACAACACGCACAACACAACACAAAACACACACACACACACACATACACACAACACACACAGGCGACACATCACAAAACACACACACATCACAAAACACACACACAACACAATACAACACACACACACATACACATACTTACACATACATACAGCACAAACACACACACACACACACACACACACACACACACACACACACAACACAGCACAAAACACACACAAAAAACACAACATAACACACACACACACACAAAACACAACACAGCACAAAACACACACAAAAACACAACACACACACACAACACACACAACACAACACACACACACACACACACACACAACACAACACAGCACAAAACACACACAGAACACAACACACACACACACACACTACACAACACAAAAAAAAACACACACACACACACACAGGGATTGTGAATATCTAAAATCACAATCTCAAACAGCGTTAAAATCTGCATATATTAGCATTTTAAACTTCCAAATTTCATTCAAAATAAGAAAATTTACACTGACGCATAGAAATTAAAGATATTCATTTTTTTAACGGGTTTTCAAATTCAAAATTGTTATTTAAGTGGTTTTTAACGCTTATTACGCATATGCAATCGGATTTTCAAAAATATTTATAACTAGAAAGAATGAATTTTCAAAGGATTTAAATGACCGCCATTTTGAAACTGTCGAAAGGTTTTTGCTGTTTAACGATTCGTACGTATTATACAGAGTAGAGCTAGATAATTTTAATTATTTAAGACAAGACGCTGTTAGTAATCATATTTCTAGGATTTCACAAAATAAATCTCTAAACAGGCTTCTTAAAAGTAAAACAAAAACTTGCCAGTCGTTCACAATTCACTGCATTGGTTACAGAAGTATACAATCATTAATGTAATTAATTAGTGCTGTGAATGTATTTTAACATATGTACTGCATTTATTGCACGTAGTACGTACAAATACATTTTGTCGGGTATTACGTGAGCGGTTTTTAAATAACTTCTTTATGTTCAATGGCCATGCATCATTAGCTGTTTATTGCCAATAAAATCTGTTATTATTCTATTCAAAGCGATAATATTATTTGTTGATTAAAACTGCATTAGCGATTTTATCCTGTAGTAGATATGTTAAAACTGAAATATACTTTACCCCGTAGAGGGTGCAGACTAGCTACATCTATTGAGAGGATTTAGACGTCCCTCGCAGTACCCGAGTCTAACACACACTTACACTTACAACACTACACTTACGACTTTAACACGTTACACTCACACTTACATGTAGGGGGGCGATAATAGCCTTAATGTGCTTTTCGCCTTAAAAAAATGAAATATCCTTTTTAATTATGAAAATATATGTAAACTATAAAATTAATAAACATAATTAGGACAATATGTAGGAATACAATTCTAATAAAACACTGTATAATGTTAATGTCTGGTTATGGAAAAAGTATTTGAGTGAAAGGTTTTGGGGTTGTAGAACAAAAACAGGTGGAACACGACTATACAACGAAAAAAGCTACAGCTGAAAGTATTTTTGTAGCTTGTAGTTGAATGTAATGAAAGAAAATTGATAAATGGTAAAAAAATCAATTAACTTATTAAATAAACATAAAGTAATAAACACTGATACATATTATTTCCTGAGTGCAAAACAATAAAAACATGATAGAGACAGTGAAAAACATTTCAACGAATCAGTAAACAAAATTAATGTATAAAAAGTTGATTATAATAAAAGCAGTTATGAAACAATGAGAACAGTAAGGTAACCTTCATTGAACCCATTTACTTCGACGTTAATGACGTAACTGCTTCACGACCTTATAGATTTTACCGTAAAAAATATAAAAGAATGTACATAATCGACTTACCATCGCGCAACATCCCAGTGCCATCTTCATCTCGTCGCCGCCACGGCTTTCTGAATGGATGTCGAAGCTGTAGCAGGCAGAGAGCAGCGAACAACGTGAGGGCGGCGCACAATTAACGCTTATCAAGGTAACGCGAAGTGAATGTTGAGGAGGGTATGTGAACGGTTTGTACTGTGCTCGGGTACGGTCTGTGACGTCACATAACCTCTCACTTAACGACAAGTGTTTACAAACATAACCTAACTGTGTCGTCACAAGGTTGGCAGTTCGTTTTTTGAATGGCTGCGCTTGAAACGTGGATAAGTAATTAATTTACCGTTTATTTTTGTAGTTTAACGTTCTCTGTACAGATTGACCGGAAGAATACAATTTTTGAGGTTATGATGACTTTCTCTTCAGTTCCCATGAATGCAAGAATGTCTGTCGGTGCACGTAGATGTTAAACGACAGTACTGATTTTAATGAACTCTTCGTTCAGTTATAATTCCAACCATATGTAGGGAATATCTTTAATTAGCGAAAATCTACTGAAACGTAGTAATACCCGGACTCGGAACAATATAATGAGGCGAAATCACACCCAAAAATAATCGCTGCGCGCAACTGCTTCGATGACGTGATGGAAGCGAATTTTCAAAAGTTACTTATTAACCACTAGTTGAAACTCTGATTTGACCGTAGTAAACAGCGTTAAAATGGGCAAATATTATTTTGAAAATTCAAAACGGCAATTTAAACAGTTCTTACGCTGGTGAAATAGGATTTTCAAAACAGTTTAAGACAAAGTTTATGAATTTTTAAAGACTTGAAATGACCGCCCATTTTGAAACTGTTAAATGTATTTTGCTGGTTTACAAACTTGTCCGAGCTATTGTTCAAACAAAATCGATTTTTGTGCCAAGTTCGAATCAAATCGGTTTAAAATTGTGAATGTGTGCAATATATATATATATATATATATATATATATATATATATATATATATATATATATAATAAGCTAAAATTTTAGGTAAAATAAATTTTTGAATTTCACAAACTTCAGGGTCTCTTTTCTTATGTACGTTTTAAATATAAACGTGTTCCAACGTTACGTGACATTAAGTGAATTCTGAAAATTCGCTTAAAACATAGAGTCCCACCCTCCGTTACGTCCGTGCCGACGTTTCTCGGTTCGCGCGTCTGTCTTGTTACACACTGCAATGTAAATATATCTCTTGCGCATCCTTACAAAACACTTAACGACTAAAAATCATGTGAATTATAGTTTTGCAACCGGTCGTAGACTATATTTTTATATCACACTATTTACATGTTTATGTATTCGAAACCGCGTTATGAAACTTATATTAGAATAAATTTATTACGTAATCGACATTATGCAAATCTCTCTCTCTCTCTCTCTCTCTCTCTCTCTCTCTGTGTGTGTGTGTGTGTGTGTGTGTGTGTGTGTGTGTGTGTGTGTGTGTGTGTGTGTGTGTGTGTGTGTGTGTGTGTGTGTGTGTGTGTGTGTGTAATATATATATAATATGTATATTGTGTTTAACGTCCGACTATTGTGCACACTTGGGCTAATGCAGACGATGGGATGATGACAATGCGTATGAAAAGCCAAGCCCTGGCCGGGAATCGAACCCGGGTCCTCGGGGTGAAAGCCCAGTTCGCTATCAACTATTCCACCGAGGTATATATATATATATATGTATATATATATATATATATATATATATATATATATATATATATATATATATATATATATATATATATATAAATAAATGGGAATACATTTTTTGAGTTTTAAATCAACAATGAAAGACTTGATTTTCATGCGTCTTGACCTAGTCAAGAGCTTAAAAATTTGCACTAACAATTGGTTGGATATTTTGAAATTGTTTGTGTTTTAACATCCTGTGTTTGTGTTTTATTGCGCTATATACTAATGTCTATCGGGGTATTTATGTAACACACTGTAGTTCCGTATGAGGCAGCTGACTACTCAAACTGCTCGAACTCCTCTATTTACGACACACACACACACACACACACACACACACACACACACACACACACACACACACACACACACACACACTCACTCAGCGAGAGCGAGAGAGAGAGAGAGAGAGAGAGAGAGAGAGAGAGAAAATTAGTACGAAAATTGTCAAAATTTGCCCAAATATCAAAGTACCGAAACAAAATTTATGTTAGACCAGAAAGCCAGCCTAATTTCTCAAAATCGATTGTGCTTCTACTTTTGTAATTTACGAAAATTCATAACTAGTAACGTAACACTTCATATACGCTTCATTTTAATTTCTCTTAAAAAGTTTGTGCAATATTTTTGTTGTTGAAACAAACGCTGAAGTCCATTTATCTTACCGTCGCTGTGATGCTGTACTTATATAATTGGCTGCTTTCGTTACCCAACGCTGGCAATACGAACGTGAGTAGACGACAAAAAACTGTAACGACATATCTGGAACACACTGTGCTTATCGGAACGTGTGTCTTGCGCAGAGATATGCGCACGATGCTGTCCGACTACTGCGCATGTGTCGACATCTCTTGTACAGCACAAGTAAATACTTGTCCGTTTTTTGTTGTTGTAAATACAACGAGTTTGTTTAGCAACAAGACTTCCACAGCGGTAACAGCTTTTCGGACTGGTAATCAGCAGTTCTGTAGGGGACACGTGGTTAGCGCATCGCATCCTAGTTGTAATTCTAGCATTCTCAACCAGGTTCGCTAACTGTCGTTGGTTTTGTCTAGTAGTGCGCTTAAGAGCGTTTTCCTGTTAACAGTGAATACTCTGAGCAGTGAACAGTAGCAGTGATTTAATCACAATTTAGAGAAACAGTTTACTAATAAGACAACGTGCTGTGGTGCGCTAACTGCTCACCGCTCAGTGCTGTTTATTACGCTAGTGAATTTCTTACGAAAAATACGTATTATTACAAAGTATTAAAATGGAAATAGCGATTTACTATAAATTCAATGAAATAAGTGCAGACAATTTATTTTTTATTGTTTTATATACATATATTACAAAATTATAACACACAAAATATTAAGTTGCACATTAAGTTAATTGTTAGACATTGTTAATCCTTAATGACCAGTATGAAATATTTAAGGTGTATTTAACAAAGTATTTAATACACTAAAAACAATTCCTTTAATTACAAATTGGTTCAATTTAAATAGTCTGTTGTTACAATGAAAAAGTAATAAATCGATAAATTATCTCAGGGTGGTTCTTTTATACTTCAAATCCCCGTAGGGGTGCAGACTAGCTGCGTCTATTGAGAGGATTTAGACGTCCCTCGCGGTATCCGAATCTAACACACACTTACACTTACAACACTTACGACTTTACACTCACACTTACATTTAGGGAGGTGATAATAGCCTTATTGTAATAAGGCATTAAGGTGATATATATAGGCATATATATATATATATATATATATATATATATATATATATATATATATATATATATATATATATATATAGAGAGAGAGAGAGAGAGAGAGAGAGAGAGAGAGAGAGAGAGAGAGAGATAGTACGCTATCCTCGGTGGCCTAGTGAATAGCATACTAGGCTTTCACCCCGAGGACCCGGATTCGATTCCCGGCCAGGTCTTGGCATTTTCATACGCTATAAATCATCCAATCGTCTGCATTAGCCTAAGTGTGCACAATAGTCGGATGTTAAAAAAATATATATATATATACACATACTTCAAATGGTCAAATGGGAACTAGCCGCCTCGGTGGTCTACTTGATAGCGTACTAGGCTTTCACCCCGAAGACCAGGGTTCGATTCCCGGCCAGGTCTTGGCATTTTCATACGCTATAAATCATCCAATCGTCTGCATTAGCCCAAGTGTGCACAATAGTCAAACGTTAAAAAAAAAAAATCAAATGGGAACTAAGCAGGTTATTATTATTTTTCATTTTAACTTCTTACAGAAAAAATATAACAATGTAAATTAACCACGATGGATATAGTCTTTGATGATGAAGAGTAAGATGAATGGTAGAGATGTTGGTCCAGATGTCCGCAAGCCTTGAGCCATGTTACATTGAGTCACGCTTCGACGATAAACTGTTACACTTTAAGACGATTACACTCCACTTGTTCGGTGTTCTTTCTGAACTAATTAATTGAATTCGTAACACTTTTTACACTAACAACTTTGTACCGCAATACCAAGTTGTTAATTCGACGAACGCTTGCTGCAAATTGTAAACACTTCAAAAGAACTCTCGGTTCTGTATCATTAATTAATATTAAAAAAACGACCACGACAACAAACCCTTAAGTAACAATTATCAGCTCGACTCAATACTTTAATTATAAAATAACAAACTTTCTCGGTTATCTAACTTGCTACCTTTCTCATACTCAACTTATAGAAATTCAAAATTTTAAAATTTTAAAGGTTAGGTTTAGTTGTTAAGTGTTTAAGGTTTTTAAAATTCAAAGTGATTATTTATGCACCTTCTAACGTTGATTAAAACCAGATTTTCAAGAACACTTAAGGCAGTAAAGTTGTGAAATATTAAAGGAAAATTGCCGCCATTTTGAAACTTTTTAATGAATGCTATTGGTTTACTAACTTCTCCAATACTGAAATCTATTTTCGTGCCAAGTGCGAATCAAATCGGGTTAGAATTACAAACGTGAGCACCTCAAGATGTGATCTAAAGATCTGGACCGGCGCTCGAAATCCCGAGTCTGAGTATTGTCATGATGCTCAACAGAAATGTTTATTATCAACAGAAATGTGATAGAATGAAATTTATTTATAGAATAAAAAAATGGTTTGTGGTCGTGAAGCGACGTATATTAACTGTAAGGCCTCTCTTCCACAGTACCTTTATTTGCTTTACCAATAAACATAAAGCGTGGTAGTGTTCAAACCAATCAACTTGAAAAATCTTTTAAATTTTAACTTCTTTTGCCGTTAATTTCCTGCAACTGTTGATATTTTCTTATGTTTTACCTACGTGACTTCTAACACGTTTTTGGAGCCGTATCCTATATGTAATAGATTGTAAAAACTATTTATTTTCCTTTTTTCTTTAAGTAACGGAGTTTGCCGCCTTTACTGCTCTTTCTAACTGACAATTTCGCACATATTGTTGAACTTCAAAAGCCGAACTATTAATTACAAATTAGATTTGTTATAATATGTATATAAACTACATAACATAATAATTAAGTACCTCAAAAGAAATTAGACTGACTAGAAATTATTTTGTTAAAATAAATATTAGCCTATAATTAAAGGACAAGTTAATAAAATAATAGTCTTAACTAGCCTAGTATTATTCCTAGTATTTAGTATTTAACTAGCCTAGTATTATTCCTAGTATTTAGTATTTAATTAGACTAGTATTATTCCTAGTATTTAGTATTTAATTAGACTAGTATTATTCCTAGTATTTAGTATTTAATTAAACTAGTATTATTCTTAGTATTTAGTATTTAATTAGACTAGTATTATTCCTAGTATTTAGTATTTAATTAGACTAGTATTATTCCTAGAATTTAGTCATAATAATTAAGTACCTCAAAAGAAATTAGACTGACTAGAAATTATTTTGTTAAAATAAATATTAGCCTATAATTAAAAGTCAAGTTAATAAAATAATAGTCTTAACTAGCCTAGTATCATTCCTAGTATTTAGTATTTAACTAGCCTAGTATTATTCCTAGTATTTAGTATTTAATTAGACTAGTATTATTCCTAGTATTTAGTATTTAATTAGATTAGCATTAGTCCTAGTATTTAGTCATTAATTAGACTAGTATTAGTCCTAATATTTAGTTATTAATTAGACTAGTATTAGTCCTAGTATTTAGTGTTTATTTAGACTAGAATTAGTCTAGTATTTAGTCTTTAATTAGATTAGTATTAGTCCTAGTATTTAGTCTTTAATTAGATTAGAATTAGTCAAATTTTTATTAATTAATTATACTAATATTATCCTAGTATTTAGTGTTTAATTAAACTAGTATTAGTCCTAGTATTTAGTCACTAATTATACTAATATTATCCTAGTATTTAGTTATTAATTAGACTAGTATTAGTTCTAGTATTTAGTACTTAATAAGACTAGTATTCATCCAAGTATTTAGTCATTAATTAGACTAGCATTACTCCTAGTATATAGTCATTAATGAGACTTGTATTAGTCCTAATATTTAGTGTTTAATTAGACTAGTATTAGTCATAGTATTTAGTCATTAATTAGACTAGTATTAGTCCTAGTATTTAGTCATTAATTAGACTAGTATTAGTCCTAGTATTTAGTCATTAATTAGACTAGTATTAGTCCTAGTATTTAGTCATTAATTAGACTAGTATTAGTCCTAGTATTTAGTCATTAATTAGACTAGTATTAGTCCTAGTATTTAGTCATTAATTAGACTAGTATTAGTCCTAGTATTTAGTCATTAATTAGACTAGTATTAGTCCTAGTATTTAGTCATTAATTAGACTAGTATTAGTCCTAGTATTTAGTCATTAATTAGACTAGTATTAGTTGTAGTATTAAGTGTTTAATTAGACTAGTATTAGTCATAGTATTTAGTCATTAATTAGACTAGTATTAGTTCAAGTAAGTAGTCTGTAATTAGTCGTGGTTGTAGGAAAAACTTGTAGATGTTTTCATAGTAATGTGTGAAAAACAAAATTTAACGCGCTGTTCTAAACAAAGTACATTACTTTAAGTACTGAAATAATAAGTATTCAAAAATGCGGTTTGACAGCTATCGACAATTAGGTGACATTTCTCAAAATCGACTCTTCAAAAATTTGGTCGTGTAAAGGAAATTTATTCAAGCCATTTTAAATCAAATCTATAACCCAGTTTTACCAAATTCAATAAATTGATAAACATTTTGTAACGTTACTAAACATATTATAAACCGAAATTAATGTTATTTACACTGCGCAAGGAAAACAGCTGTTAGTTTATTTTTAAATACCGTTTTCGGGTCAACACATTTTCTGTCTGCAGGATACTAAATGTCTCTGCGCTCCTCCCCGGTATCACTTAATTAATCGGTCAGGTTATTAAACACATTCATTATACCGGGGAAGGAAACATTGTAACGCGTTATTAATTAAAGCGAGGCCATCGGTAATCTAATGACGTCACTGGCACAGAATCTTTTACACGCAGTTAGCAACTGTGCTGCGATCTTTGAAGCGGAAGAACTTGGCAGAAGTCAAAATAAACAGTGAAGAACAGAAAGTTTTAAAATTAATTTTATGTTTTTCTCAATGAACGTTGTAAATAAAAGGGCAGTTGGGGCACTGACCGACCGAAATGAAAACTTAAAAAATTAAGTAATCAGTGGTAATTGTTGTTTTTAACCGATCCAGTTATATTACTGATCTTATTATTAAATTTAGCAATTATTGTTAAAGAAAATGTGCACTTATCTGCATCATATACAAATATAAAACATCAATCTTGTACAATACATCCAACTGTTAATGCTCTAATAATTATGATGGCTGGTCTGGGTATGTACTACAACGGCGTAATCAATACTTGAATTATTTATTAATGCACTTATTAATATGTGTAAAAAAATAGTAGCGGGTTTTAAATTAACGTATCTTAGTTCCATAAACAGATATTATAGCAACGAGCCAAGAATGCACATGGAAGTATTCAGCTCACTGGTAGACTTACTTCATGTTCATGAATTAAAGCTGCAAACGAGACGATTTTTTACACGTTATTCGTGCTATCGCAAGTTTCTACTCTTTTCTACATAAAAAAGCGCTAAAATTCGCTTCTGTCACGTCAGCGAGTCCAGTGCTACACCTAGGAGGGGCCTAGGTTATGCCGAGAGAGAAAGAGAGATCTGGGTTCTCTCCTCCCCACAAAAAACCTTCAAAAGACAAACATTTACCCACTGCCCTCAAGAAAATTATACATAGTTACGTTTTTAAAAAATATCGAATGGCCGCCATTTTGAAACTGTTGAACGAATTTCGCTGGTTAAGGAACTTGCCCGAGCTACTGCCAAAAGCGATTTTTGTGTCACGTTTGAATCGGTAAAAATTGACAAAAAATTGCTTTCATGAACGTGCTAAAACTGTTATATAAGTACTATTTAAAAACTGAACCGGTGACCAGGATGGGTGCTCATTTCAAGGTCCCGGTACTGGATTTTACCATGATGGCCGCTCCAATACCTCATTTTCCAATGGAAATTGGCTAATATACCATCAGGTTACGTCCTACAAACTCTCAGCGCTCTGGTATTAAGACATCAAGAATTGCACAAGCCCGACATCAATTTAAATACTCCGGAATTTATAAATTGAAACAAATTGAACTCCACCCAACAATCTTCCACTTCCACGAAGACATATTTTGGCAATGGTCGTCCGAGCCTCCAACTTGCATACACAAACTGTTTATCAGATTGGAAGCGAGGCGTGACGAAATTTAGTTTGCATTGCGTGAGAAGAAACCACGATCTGATAAAACGCTTATGAAACTAATTCCGATCCAACAGTAGTGTATCTGCGATCTAAAAGGCAGCGTGAAATGAATCAGCTGGTAATCAGAGCGAGTGTGACGCAACAGCTGGATGCATTCTGTTATTGTCACCTGACTGGAATAAATTCACAAGTATTTATTGATGATTCCTCATTGCTACCGTAGTAGAACTTCACAGTTACCAGTCATAACTGCTTATCTTATTATGATAAGTGTTGTTCTTATATACTACTGTATATTATTTATTATTTGCAGAAATTTGTCTGTGACAAGCATTTGTCACAAGGCCTCCATATTTCTGGACCGCTTTGAGATTTACAAACACACTTATTATAAGCCGAAGATGCAGGATATCTCATTTCGGTTTTAATGTTAATCTACAATATTTCAACTATACACATAGGCCTGTTTGTTGAAATTTACAAAACAAAAAAACTTAAAACATAATTTGTTATCTTAAATTTCTCAAAAGCGATAGGAAAGTAATAACGACTGAAAGATTTTAAAAATTTACAGGTAAAACTGAAAAAAGTAGTACAAAAACTAATACTGTTATAATGTATTCTGTTTATTGATTAAAAGAACAATGCAATAAAATGCAGAACTCGGATCACGTGTACAAAATATTTAAGGTTAAACCCTCAATAAAAAAATATTGTTGTTTTTAAAATAAAATATATAAACTATAATAATCAAAATAGCTAATTGTAATAAAAAAATAAAAAATGTAAACAATATACTAGTTTGTTAACACACAAACATTAATTTTATCAAAAGAACAACTAGACGCACAAATATATTGTACGCGCACTTTTAACGCCGGCCTAGCTGTTCACAAAGCGCAGACTTTCTGTGTTAAAACGTCACAATCTCCTCTTAACTCACTTAAATGAATAGTGGGGGGAAGTCTTCGCTTCTGTCTGCGAAGACATGTAAAGCAGGTGGCGGTAAAATAGGAGCTGTAATGCTGCAACGGGTAACTCGTAAAATAATATTAATTTTACGTTCAAAATAACGTTTTAATTATATTTTTTGTATTCGGAATAAGAACGAGTGTGTGTAACACTATTTGGGTTTTAAAAATGTACGTTCGATTTTTTGTCAACAAAAGCTGGGCTTCGCAGCTAGCATAGCATGTCTAGAAAATATGCCTGTGTGTGTGTGTGTGTGTGTGTGTGTGTGTGTGTGTGTGTGTGTGTGTGTGTGTGTGTCTAGGGGATTTAGAGAGAATTCTAGTTTCAAGGTTGGTAACCCCCACTTCTAACTGGGGACATCTCTGTTCGTCACAGGTCCTTGCTCTGCTAATTCCCTTACAGTGTTTCTTTCTCTTGACCTTTAACACGGAGGTTGTGATCCGTTTTGCCAGAGTTTTGTTGTGCGGCGACATCGCACTCATATTTTTCCTTTGTTACTCCTGATGAACGCGTGAGCAGCTAGGGAAATGAGGTCCGCCCATTCAGAGCCCTGCATGCATGGGTAAACCGGGAGGTCTTCAGGTAGCCCAGGACTCCGTTTGATATGTTTATGTAGTAGTATGAGCCAGAGGCACGGTGTAATCGCTAAGCTCATAGCTGTAAAATGTTTTGTTGACATTTTTTGTAAAAACCCATTATTATTTAGAACTTTTTAAATTATCGCTGTTTTGAAATGGATTGCTATTTGGCCCATCTTGTAATCAAGCGACGTCCGTTGGTTCTTTTCGAAATAATATTAAGTAACTTAAAATGCCGTAATTGTTTTATTGCTCTTTTTTAAAATTGATTTTACAATCGTTAATCGGCGTTGATTAATAATTTAAATTGTCAAATTTTATTGAACGTTGAATTTGAAATTTAACGTTACAGTGATGGAATCAGATTTTGGGTGAAAAATGACGTTTCACTGTGTAACTGACGTGTGCATTCTATAATCAAAATAAACTTCAACGCCTTTTGAATTTTATTTATGTAAATGAAATGACATTCAATGTAGGCCTATATTCACGCCACCAGACAGCTGAGTGTCGTAATTGTTATTCGTGTTTTGTATTTAAATAACTGACAATTTCAAACTTTCAGAACTGTCATTCCATCAAACGTTGGACACCATATCACTCCCAGTTTAATTAGCTGTTCAACGCTCAAATATGGCGAAGTGGATTTGTTTAACCGATAAATTATACTGCTAATATTAATATATCAAATAACCTTATGTTATGGTAATATTAATTACCTTATAAAGTTTAATTGCGAGCGAAATTCAGGCAATTAAGGTTAGACCTTAATACTTTCAATGAAAAATGTCACCATCTTGTCCGTTGCATTAATCACTCCGAAGGATTCAATTTGGAAACCGAACCTGTTAGCGCGATGCGGGTGACAGCTGTACGTTTTACTTACCATATCTGGTTTAACATTTCAGTTAATTATACTAAGTTAATTAGCAGGCCTATTTATCGGTGTCGTACCTGGTGATACATCTTCCTGTCAGTGGCGTGACTGGGCGGGTCTGGGTCTCACAGTGATGGCCGTTCCAATGAAAATTCGCTAATAATTGAAAATGTAATATATTTTATGTAAACACACTTTTTCGCCGACAAATTCTGTGTTGTAAAAACAGTGCAAACGATTTTGACGTGCGTGTAATGAACCACTCCGTATCCTTAATAACGGCTGTTGTTTAGTCGCTGTAAATAAGCCTACTTGGTATGTGGTTAAATCACATTCTTGACTAACTAGTCGTATAATTACCGCGTTCCTGCAAAGGAACGGAGTTGCGCGCAAAGTTGTCTAGATAAATACAAGAATGCGCAGTGATTAGGCTTATGAAAGTTATGAAGATGTGCTAACGGTTCTGCCAGAGGCTTCACACTTGGCCCTGACCTACGATACCCGACCTTGCTTTCAAGACCTTTCGCGTCTGTCCCGGCTTGCAACGTCCCACGGAGTGGATCTTCTGCGCATGTGGCTCCAATTAGGTGTGTAATTGCATTAAAATGTTTCACAGTGTAAGGCATAACACGAGTGCGATCTAAATGGATTTCACGCCATTTTGAAACCGTGACATAACTCGACAGTGAACTACTACAAAGCGGTTTCCTAGCAGATATCGTAAATATATTAACGTAACTAACGGAACGTGGTAATTAATTTTAGCCTTCTTAACTCTTTAACATGGTGGTAAAACGCCAGGAAGATCAGGATAAAAGGAGGACAGCGGACTGTACCGCCATTGGAGAAATGTAAGAGGTTGGTAATAGGGACAAAACACAATGTGAAGTAAACAAACAACAGATGAATCTAAATGCTAAAGTTGGCTAGGAAGAGAAGCTGGGTCAGATGACATAAAACAAAATGAAATAATATATTATTTTTTTCTCGTATAAATAAGTGGATTTGTTTATTTTTTATAGAGAAAATATACATTTATTACACCTTTCCTTGATACCTAAGGTAATAAGAATTAATAATAAAATACACAGCTTAAGGAGTTGTCGGTTTTGGGTTCTCCAATTCAAAAAAAGTAAACGGTATTCAAAGTAACCCAAAAATATCAATAAAAATATATATAAAAAATACAACCTAAAACTACGTGGTTCCCAAAAACAACTTTAACTCAACTGGAGACAAGCAAAGGAGAACAAAACCTGAAAAAACACAAATAATTCCACAAACTGTACAATTAATCTTCTCCTTAACAATATGCTTCGCTCTAAAAAAAAAAATATCAAACATTATGAATTGAAAAATTCCAAACTTTCACTTCTTTGAGAAAATTCGCTTAATGTTCACGTTTTTTTGTAGTCAGGTAATAAATTAAATAATTTTGGTACTGCTTGTGAAAAACCTTTAAAAAGTGCTTTAAAACGACAAGATATTAATTAAACCCATTGTGCTGCTGAAATATGAGTACTGAAAGAAAGAACAAGAAGAACGAACTGAACCAAACACTGCAGCAATAACAGTGATAATAAGAGTACATGCAGAGGAGGAAGTTAAAAGCTAAGGTAAATGTTTTGAAGACGCAGGGTAGAATTAAAGACAACAAAATCGAGAGAGGAGCCTGTAGTAACCGTGAGTCCCATGCTTCAGAGATGCTTGGTAGTGTTTCCTGGAAGAGGTTTTAATTTTGCGTAACTGTAACGAAAAAGTAATATTATTAGCTATATCTGTGAGAAAAAAGTGCTATTATTTACTATACCTGTGAGAAAAAAGTAATATTATTAGCTATATCTGTGAGGAATAAGTCATATTATTAGCTATATCTGTGAGGAATAAGTAATATTATTTGCTATCCCTGTGAGAAATAAGTGATATTATTTGCTATACCTGTGAGAAAAAAAGTAATATTATTTACTATATCTGTAAGTAATAAGCAATATTATTTGCTATATCTGTGAGGAATAAGTGATATTATTTGCTATACCTGTGAGAAAAAAGTAATATTATTTGCTATATCTGTAAGGAAAAATTAATATTATTTGCTATATTTGTGAGGAAAAAGTAATATTATTTGCTATATCTGTGAGGAAAAAGTAATATTATTTGCTATATCTTTGAGAAAAATAATATTATTTGCTATATCTTTGAGAAAAAGTAATATTATTTGCTTTATCTGTGAGGAAAAGTTAAGATTATTTGCTATAACTGGGAGGGAAAAGTAATATTATTTGTTGTAACTGTGAGGAATAACTTATTGGGACGTGAAATAAAATAAAATAAAAAATAAATAAATAAAAATTTTAAAAAAATAATAAAAAAAATAAAATAAAATTAAAATAAAGAATGTCTGAAAGAGTTAATGAACGGAAAAATAACCGTGACGCACATCTGTGTCTTGTTGACATGAAGGAAGCAAATTTACAGAATTTATCCTTTTTTAACGAGAATTATACGCATATTATGTTTTGTTTCACGATAAAAAATATAAAAATTAAACTTGTAAAAATACTAAATTAATAACCTTTTAAAGTAAAACCTGTTGATTTGCGGTTTCATTGTTGTAAAATATGATTACAAAATTTTTTTTTGCTTAACCATTTTTTGAACCGGTTAAGCGGATTTTACTGGAACACACACACACGCGCGCGCGCACACACACACACACACGCACATATAACCTACTTTTTTGGTTTCAGAAATAAAAAAGGATAAATCTATAAAAATTTCAAGATCGTATTATTTGCTATCACCATACTTTCTATGCGCACTTCATAGATTATGAAGAAAGAAAAACTAGTTGTAGATTTTAATGCCGACAAACTTTATTATTAAGTAAAATAATAAATTATTCTTGTTAGTAATTCTCACAAGGCACACGACTCTGCGCCACTCTTAGATTAGATTCACCATCTTTCTCTTCTGACGGTTCAACGGGTCATTGGGCTTCGTGAGTTTATTAACAAGTTGTCTTTCTGAATGCACTCATTGGGCCTGATTGCATCAGTGCCTAGACACGATAATGAGAAGAACGGTGCACTCTGGAATCCTGCTCATTGTAGAGCAGTTGTTACAAATCGTCCTAACCTTTGTATATAAACGTACTGGAATTAGAGACATTTGACCGCTCGCAGCTGGTGGCATCTTGCGTCAAAGTAATCAACTACAGTTAAAGAAATAATAGTACTGTATATTTTCTCAGTCTCTCCCTCTTCTTGCAGCTTACAGCGTTCGTAGCGGTAAATAATCCAATTATTTACTTCAGCTTCCGATGTCGAGGGCACTTCTTATAATGGTGGCTGTACTGTCCGTTTGTATTCAATGCCCTAACAGTCGGCGCAGACAGTGTGGACAATCATAAGATTAGAATTTCCAAAGAAGCCGCTGAAACAGAATAATAAGGTGAACTGCATAGAAGAGACGACGTTTGGATGACTGGCGTCAATTGTGTTCCTGTTCCAAACGAGTGCAATCGTGCTACAGTCCTTTTTAACCTAACGCGATAATGTGCAGAGGGTCAGACCTACGTCAGCTAAAGCCAACCCAGTTTTTATTTGCGTTATACAGAGGTCGTATAAGAAGGTGTAAACGTACTTCAGTTCGATTTCAGGCTTGGAGCGAGAACTACCTCGAAGATGCCGGATGCGATTTTGGTGAAATGTCGAAATAATGTTTCTTCTCCGAAATATGTTCCAAACGGATTTACACCCATATTTCGGTGTAATTAAATATGTATACATTTTAACTACCTCTAAAAATCGATATGGAAGAAAGGAAAGGCTCATTTCAACTGTCCTGGGTCTGAGTGTTACTATGATGGCCACTAAAACAATTAATTCAATTGAAATGCGCCAATAAGTAAATAGGAATGTGTTTCTGTTAACGCGGAAATTTCGTCATACCGCATCGCGCCACAGCGACATTCCCAGTACAAGAGCAAAGCGCAGCTGTTTGTTGGGTATTTACATGTTTCGGCCTTGGCGACTACGCGTCCTCATTGCGCGACCTAACCTAAAACAGAATGTCAAGACGTTCACGACAATATTTAGCTGCTGCGATCACTGCGGCAGGTGCAGTCACGTGGTCTGTTCTCTTAGTTTGTATTAGAATTGTTCCATTTGTTCGCTTCTGAAATAGCCCTTCAACTAGTTGATACTCAACTATCTCTCTACCTGCCCGGCTGCTTTCTGTGTCCCGTCTCTCTGTTTTGGCGATTCCGTTGCCTTGTGTCCTATTTACACGTTACTTCCATTCTCGACTTCCCTGTCTCGTCCACCTCACTATGTTCTACGCGTCGCACTTTCGTATTATTGCTTTGTTGGGTGTTACTCGTGTAATGTGTATCCCGTGATACTTAACGAAGTTGATATCTCAGCGGTTTGGGCTATTATACTCTTGTTAGAGAATTCCCAATGGAAAATGAGCTATTGCACTAAACTCAGGACCCTTGAAATGAGCACCGATCCTCATTTCTATTATATATATATATATATATATATATATATATATATATATATATATATATATATATATATATATATATATATATATATATATATATATATATATATATATATATATATATATATATATATATATATATATATATATATGTGTGTGTGTGTGTGTGTGTGTGTGTGTGTGTGTGTGTGTGTGTGTGTGTGTGTGTGTGTGTGTATAGGCATATATACACACACACACACACACACACACACACACACACACACACACACACACACACACACACACACACACACACACACACACACACACACACACACATGCACGAGTATATTTATTATTTTACTGTAAACACTTCAACAATTTTGTATTAGATCAGACGAGTATGTACTATAATGGCCTTAGACTAGATTAGAAACTAGAAGAAGGGATTATGCAACCCCAGGCACTGCGATCGACGGACCTATTATTGTACAACTAAACCTCTTAAGTACAAGCTTAGCAGATTGGTGCCCTTATTAGGCTAAGTTCCAACAATCCACTGACTAGATAATCCTGCTGGAGGCAGCCTACACACGGCTTCTCCGTGGTACATACCGATCCTGTTCTTGTGCACGCTCAGACCACAGTGCCCAGTAATGAGACCCATGATTTTCCTAAATGTTATGCTCTGACCAAGGTGTCTGCCGCCTCTAAGTCTTCGATGAGAAACCTTTCTTAAGAGGGAATGCCCATGAAAGTTATCCTATCTTGCGTGGTTTTGATTTTTAATCTACCTACTAATAGCAGACCCGGCCAACGACTGAGTGATCCCTAAAGACGGTTCGGGTACGATTAACTCAGATGCAGATCCCAGTCGGTCTGCCTCCTAATTACCCCCTCAGAATCCGCTTTCCCACGGACAGAAATGAGGTTCTCTCGACACTCCCAGACCAGCTTGGACCGAATTATTGAACCCACAAGTGCTTTGATTGCTGCCTGACTATCGTAAATATAAATGCGAGTCTTCTTGAAGGCCCTTTTCAAATTCTCCCGAACGCCATTACTTCTGTCTGGAATACTGTTGCATATTGTCTCAGGGCAACAACTTTCTTCACCCTTGGTCTCAAGAAGTACACCCCAGCACCAATGCGTTCATTCTTTGTCTTGGAGCCAACTGTATATCATACGTCTCCAGAGTTTCCCAACATAGGATCTGCTTCCTCAAATATCATCTGGACGTAATAGAAAACTACTACGTCCAATTCAAATATCAATAAAAGTAGAATGGCGTTAGTTATAATTTAAATATTGAAATTATTTACATACTTAATTTTAAACAAATAAATTAAAGTCATGCAGTAATGGGTACTACTTACGTCATTGAAGTAATTAGCTCACTGGTAGACTTAAATCCACTTCAAAAATGAATTAATTACGCAAGACAATCGTGTGGATTTTTTACATGTTGTTCGTGACTTGCTTCTATATCTTTCCTTTTCCAAAAAAGTGCCGAGCCCGCCTAAAGAAGTGTTCACTTCAAAAATGTAAACTGCTTGCTCTGTTCGCAGCCAACAAACTGTAAATGTTCATAATTTTTATGACCTCCCCTCCCCAAAAGAAAAAAATACAATGACGCTGTCTACATTACGATCTATCTTACTGTGTATAAAATGTCCTTGTTTCACGGAAATAAGTTACTGACAAAAAAATAACCTTTCAATTTATTTTCCGCCTGATAATATCTTCCCCTGGAAAGACGAAACGTTTTTTTGAGAGACTTGTCAAATCTCCTCGCTGTACTTGGCTTTATTGCGTGCTTAGAAAGTGAAAATAATAAAGCAGTAATAAAATGCCTGAAATACCTCCAAAAATATTTCCAGCGGTTACAACATGGGCTATTCTAAGTTATAGAATTCCTTTCTTTTAGTGATTTTGAAAGGCGTGGTTCTATTCGTCACTTGTTTCGGATGAAACTGAAGGCGGGCCTCACACAACTCCAGCTTTGTCTTTTATCTTATAGTCTGTAATTCAGGCGTGAAGTCGTGTTTTGAAACGATTTTGAAACGCGTTGAAGTTTTTAAAACGTCAACTTTCGTTTTGATTTATTATTTTTGTTTAGATATCCGGAGCCTTGGTATAATGACACTCGTCTTTGGGAGTGTTGTAATAAAGTTATGACTGGTGTCTATGATTTTCAAGGTCAAACACTCAATCAGACTGTCGAACGTTTTACTAAACCTTTTTAAATAAAAGAGCGCTGTTTGTAAAACTGACAAAAATGAAGAGAAATGTCTCGAAACACAAAATTATGGATGTGTTTATGAATGGGTCAGGGTTCATTTTCGTAATTTAAATTTATGATTTGAAAATTTAAAATGCTAATTTATACTGATTTTAAAGCTGATTATATTGAAACCATATTTTCGAAAAAGTATAAGATTAAAAAAGTATTGTTATGTGGTGCGAATTTCTTTCCGGTTATCTCTAATAAAGCCGCCTCGGTGGTCTAGTGGATAGCGTATTAGGTTTTCACCCCGAGGACCCGGGTTCGATTCCCGGCGAGGGCTTGGCATTTTCATACGCTATAAATCATCCCACCGTCTGCATTAGCCCAAGTGTGCACAATAGTCGGACGTTAAACACAAAAAAAAATTCTTTCCGGTCACTCGCTTCTATCACGTCGGTTTTAACAGCTGCGTACATCGATTAATTGATATCTTTTGGGACCTCTCCGACGTACAAGTGAAAAATTGAAGTGCTCCCCACTGGGATTTGTTGAATTCTGTGACAAGGTATTTCCTCGATTGGTAAAACATATTTGAACCTTGTCACACACTTGTCTGGAGGTTTTACAATTTGACCTTAGTATGTTCTCTTACCGCCAACAAAATACCAGAACATTTTCCAGCTCGTTTGACTCTCACGCTCCAGAGAGCTTCGCTTGCTTCCCCCTCCCCCTGTCTTACTCAAATTAAACACCGCTAATTGCGACGACATGCTCTGCAAACACTACGCGAAGCGACAAGCAACTCACGTGCGATCCAAACAAGTGATTGGCCGCGATAAATCGCCCGCCTTGCGTCACACCAAATTCTCCGATTTTGGACCGCGTCCAAACGTTTTCAAAACTCTTCTTAAATCACAGACCCGTGCTTTGTGTTGTTTTAATTGGACGCCTCTGACTTAATTAAAAGAACCAATCAATGCGTTGCGAAATGGTTCGGCGTAGGAAGCGTTATATCAGTATTTATTATCTGTTTTTGTAGCGACGCTTTAAATGTTAGCTTTGGCGAGAGGAGTGAATGTAACGGAAGAATGTAACGGAAATATGGAACGAGCGAGCAAACGTACTTTGTCTATCTATTTCTGTCTATTTTTCTTCCTCCTTTTCGATAACAGTACACGCGTATTATATGAAAACATTGTGTTGCTTTGGTTTAAGTATTTTTCCTTAGTTGAAGAACACGTGCACGTTATAACCGTTTTATAATACATTTGAAATTAATATAAACGTTTATAATAATTGCTGTTAATATTGCTAGATTTTAACAACATAACCTGAAATTATCAGCTGTTCAATGAAATCAGCTGATCGTTACGAATTAGTATAAAACAGCTGATCTTTTACTATAACTGCAGTAAATAATATATAACTGTTAGGTTCACATATTTGTTTATTTAAACAAAACAAGATATTTGTAACATATCTTCAAACTAATTATACATTCAGCAAAGATATCATTAACAAAAGCTTCGCTTCTGTCGGTAACTCATCGAGTTCGCTTTTTTATATCAGCGTGGAAGTACGATTGAGTTTTTTTGACAATAGTAGCTGTGAAGTGTTTGTTGTTCATCATCTTTTTAAAAAAATACTACCGATTTTATATAAACGTGCTAGAGAAAAGGTCTTCTAAAAATATCCATCTAGGAAAACGTGGAGGGACGTAGGGATTCTGGGCAGAGGATAACTCAGGAAAACCATGGGACTTATAGAGCATTGTGGTTCAGGTTCACCTGAATAGGATAGGAATATACCACGGAGAACCTAATGTAAGGTATGCAGGAAGGAAAATGAAACTGCAGGCCACATAATCTATGATTATGAGAGCAGGAAGATAAGGACGTTTGTCTTGCAGGACCCTGAGGACCTCTAGCAGAATGTGCTGGTCAGTGAGCTAAAACTCATTGTAGGCACCAGTCTACTGGACTAGAACCCAAGAGGCTAAGTTGTACAATATCTTTTGGGAAAAAATAAAATAACGTGTTGTGACTTTCTCGAATTCAGTGAGACGCATGATTACTACGCGAAGAACCTTTGGTATATTTCATTTCAAATTTAGTACTCTAGCTTCAGTTAGGTTTCTTCATTTTTGACTAAGCTTTGATCAAAATATGGTGAACCTTTGTTTGAGCAATTATGTCAATTTCCCTTATTTTTTATTCGTAGTTATTGAATCAAATTTTTAAGATATAATTAAATGTGAGAAACTTTTTGCCATTGGTTCCAAGTTTGTAAATGGTTTAATTTTCAATTTAATTATATTTTTAGTGAATAAAATTAATGCCTAATTACTTTTTTCACTTTTTTAAAGGAAATTTCGAATTAAAACAACCTACGAACTAGCAATACAAATTGTTTTTTATATGCTTTCGAAGTTAAAAATCATAACTTTAACGAAAATTTGATTACAGTAACAAATTAATAATTAAAAAAAATAAAATAATAAATTATAAATGAACTTCCTTAAAATAAGGAAACAATTTTTCCTTTAATTCAATCAAGGATGAACACTTCCTATAATAGATAAAATGCGGTACTTATTCATTTTCCAATTTATAATACATTATTTTCCTTCAATCATTGTGGTTATTTCGATCTCGCCCTAAGCGTCCAATCAGTGTAATGGTTGTTTAAGCCAATTTAGCGGGACGTGCTCTGCGTGACCTATGTTTATCAGATCCTTGTAATTGGCTTATTTTTTTACCAGTAGCCAGAAGCAACCTGTTCAACCACTCGTTAAAATCTTTTGATGAAAATCGCTGTTTAGTTAAGAGAATTATTATTAGGAAGTCATTGCGGGCACCACTACGGCTGAAACAAATTAGCCAACCTAATAATTGTGCCTTCAGGACATGAAAAATAACATACGTTTAATACATAATATGTTATTTTTGTAGATAAAATTAACTGTGAAAAATCACAAAAACTTTCTCGTGGCCAATTAAATTATTTAAATAATTTTTGTTTATTATTATTTTGTTTCCTTAATTTTTTATTACAACTGAGTCAGAAACCCATATAGTAATTTACACTTCAATGAACACACTTTTAAACATGATATAACCCAATTGTTATTCTGTATTAATGCACTCCGTCAATCAAATCGAAAGGCTTAGTTCTTTGCAGTCTTCTATCTGCCGTAGGTGCAACCATTAGTCCCCGAACCACAGAGCGTTCATTATGTGAGATTTGGTGTCCATGCTTCACTGTTTGCTTTTTGGTTTCTTTAGTGTCAAAGTCTATATTTGTATATTATCGTTTCGAATATACCACGATCCTTCAACATAATTTAATAAGTTTAAAAAACAATTAATTTTTCAAAAACGTTAATCATGTTTTGTTCAAACTTTAATCACACTTTGTAGGTTATAACTACAACCGACAGTGGTATGCATATATTTTCCCCTCAGGGGCTCACACTTTGTGAGTACGGGTTTAAAAATCCCGAGGTGCCCTAGCTGGGTCAAACCTTTCTTCATCTATCTCCTCTATCCCTTTATCCCAAACCAAGATGGAATACGGTAAGCCGAAGGATACGTAGCTAAGGGGGGGAGCTGATTTAATCTAACCTTACCTATGTATGCTATGTATTCATGGACATATTTTATCCCTACCTACTTGTGGGATTCCGATGGTTATCCCTAGCTATTTGGATGCCTTCAAAGCCCAGAAAACTGCCAAAAGTGGACCTAAAGAATGGAAATAGTACGGAGGGGGAAGAAACTGTAGCTGTATCTAACCTCATGGAAAGTACAAGCAATTAATTGTAGCAGACTGTAGAGAGGCTAGTTGGACCTAGCCAATCCACAGTGGAAGAAGTGAGAGACATTTCAAATCAGGAAGACGTTTACAGATGTACGTTTGTCTATCGGGATTGTAGAAGAATGGATGCGGAAGCAAAGGGGTTACTAATTAAACCGATAAGCAGAGGACCTTCATGAGATCAGACTTTGGGCGTAAGAAACACTACCCTTATGTGGCTGCGATGACAGAGCTGACGGTAACTGTACTTCAGGAACATTTAGATACCGGGCAAAAGAAACTCGAGACTGGAGGGCTGATTGCCAGGAACATTGAAATCCTGGGCAAAAGGAAACTCAGGAAAACTTTGAGACTCATTACCGGGCTCTTTAGTCTGAGGGTATACACGAACAGCATAGGAATGTGCGACGTGTGTATGTTATACAGAAAAGAAGTGTTGGTGTTTTTGAAGCTCTTGGCTAAGGTTCTTCAGCTTCCAGGATTTTGAGGACTTAAGCAGAATGAGCTAGTCAGTAGACTGCTAAAACTCATTGAGGGCACCAGTTTGCTGAACTAGAATCCAAGTGGCTTATACCCATAATATGGGTTTCGCTTTCAGAAGCTTAACTCTTATTATTATTTCAATCTTCCCCGAAGGGGGTGCAGACTAGCTGCCCCTATTGAGAGGATTTAGACATCCCTCGCGGTATCCGAGTCTATCACACACTTACACTTACAACACTACACTTACGACTTTAACACTTTACACTCACACTTACATTTAGGGATGCGATAATAGCGTCAATGTGTTCTTCGCCTTAAAAAAAAATTATTTCAAACCCAAATTATCTAGGACCCAAGAGAATCATCCATATATCCTTACACCAGCGATTAAAAATTAAAAATGTTTTCTATTTTAACCATTCGGAGAGGCATTTTGGAAAACGTTTTGTTTGCGCACCTCCAAAGCTTAAGATAAATCTGTATTCAAATTTCAACTTTGTTTTTTTTTATCTGGAGTTACAGAGATAAAATGTAAAGATTATTTTTACCTTTTTCTAAAACCCATTAGGTTGAAATTTTTTAAAACGGTATCTTACCTATTCACAAACTATTTACACAATTTACAACGGTGTCTTTGTAAGGATTCGCTTATTTCAAAATCGGCCGGACGTATTTTGTTCAAATTTTAATCATACATGACCTATTTTGTTGAGTTATCATTTCAAATTGTATACTCTTATTTGAATCACGTTTCTACATATATATGACTTACACTGTTATTGCTACGTTTCATTATTTAGTGACAGCCACTATTTTTACAAAAAACGACTTACCCTGTCTTATAAACGACTGACAAGGACAAATGAAGGTCGCAGATGTTTTACTAAATAATAAGATGTTTTCATTTCTGGGAACGTTGTGCCTATAACAATGAATTGTGTGAATTCTAAGTCTATGCATGCTAAGCGTTCGGGTTAGGTGCGTATGTAATTATGCAAACCACAACAAACAATAGGCCTAACTATAGTCTGAACAAGAAAGCACCTCTTCTCTGGAACATTTAAATTTCCATTCGGTTATCTTACAGGCATACATATAATATAATAATAAAAATAACCTAGACAAAACAGAACTGTAACTGGACACGACTTATTTATAGCATAGACGATGGCAGGTGGCACTAATTTTCTACCATTGATAATAGAAAAGTCCTATCGTCTAACGGAATGAGACAAAAACACTTCAGATAGTGTCAACAAAAAGATCTCAAAGGAGTTGCATGAATGTTTCTATTGATATACACTCTCGCAATATTTACGATAATACCATTCAGCGTGTAAGTCGATCAAGTAAAGTCACGTGAGGAACTCTGTTATAAAAAGGTTAAGTATGGATAATTTACTGTATAATTTTTATGACACATGGTTAGAGTTAAACAGAAAATTTTAAGAGTTTTGCTAAAATTTCCAAAATAACAAAACGGAGTGTTGTACTGTATGTTAAATTTATCGATGTTTTTCAATGCTTGGTGCTAAAGAGATCAATAACACCGTTTTTGTATGTTAACGATGTTTTTGACAAATTTTAAATATTTCTGGAACAAAGCTAAAATTTGATGGGCTTTTTACTTTCTCACTGGTTGGAGTTTAAAGTAATCGCTGCACGCAGCTGTCTCGCTGACATGATGAAAGCGAATTTCCAAAAGTATTTTTTAAATTTTAAACGTGTTTTTTTGAAATTATCATTTCACCATCACAGACAGCATTAAAAATACTCGTATTTTAAACTTTTAAATTACACTGAAAATACGAAAATGAACCCTAACAGCCTTTAAATTAATTTTTTTAATTGCAGCGTGTTTCAAATATACAAATACATAAATGTATGCAGATTGTAACGCTGATTGTTTTGGTGAAGTCAGATTTTCAAAAATTATTAATACAAAAAAGTTAAACTTTTTTAAAGATTTTAAATGGACGCCATTTTGAAACTGTTTGATATATTTTTTCTGCTAACAAAATCAATTTCTACGCCAAGCGTGAATTAAATCGGCCTAGAGTTGCGAACCTGAGTATATATGTAAATATATAAATATACAATTTGTAACAACCCCTCTACAAGTAATCTAGGTCCGGGGTTTGGGTCGTTCTATGATGGCTACTGAAATAAGTCATTTTCCAGTGGAAATTCGTATCAATACCTTATTATTCCTAAAACATATTCTAAGAAATTTTAACTGTTATAAAATATTTTGTAAACATACTGAACAACGCTAAACCAAGTATTGCTGTTGTATAGTCTCAATACACACACCTTCATAAGTGGTTTCCGCATTATCAATGGATTTGAAAGTAATTTTAATCAATTTTATTTAGAAATATTCTGTTGTTTTAGGGAAATATAAAGTAAACAATTTTGAAAGTAAAAGTAATTTTAACACTGAGGTTTCACCGTGAACGGTCTCGTTTTTGTCTCATCCTAATGGCCTTGGCCCAGATAAAGTATGTTAACATTAATTACAAAATTGGATCTCGCGTACATGATTATCCGTTTTCAAGGACGTTGATGTTTGTAAATTGCCTTCATTATATACTTAAAGCAAATTGTAAGTGAAGAGTATGCTATACTCACGGTAATTACTATGTGCGATCACTAAATTTATAAATTCGAAAAAATGTAAATAATCTCTGCACGTAGTGTCTCAGTGACGTGACGGAAGCGAATTTCCAAAATTTAAAGTACCACAATAATCGTTTTATGTTATTAATTTTGGCAAACTGACTTTACCATTATAATCGAGCGTTAAAATCTCTATAAATTAATATTTTATATTTTAAAATTACAGTAGAGTCTCGATTAACCGTCATTCTCAAATCGTTAGGAATGAGAGAATAAACGAATAACAGAAATAGACCACCAGAACTTTCGAATATAGGTAAAAATAACGTACAGTACTATACTTTGTTTATAGCACAGAATGTTTTATTATTATTTTGAAAAATTTAGTAAAACTATTTAAATTTCCATTTAACTCCAATTATGTATCATCAACATTTTTCATGCATTGGTCTTTAATACAGTAAATTATCATTACTTACTTTTTGACAAGTATTCGCGTAACAGAGTTACGCACGTGATTTCACGTCATCGACTTATACGCTGAATGGTATTATCGTAAATATTGGGAGAGTGTTTATCTTCAATAGAAACATTCGTGCACTATTTTGAAATTTCTGACACTATTTGAAGTGTCATCTCATTCCACTAAATGATATTACGTTCACTTTTCTATTATCAATATTTGCTTAGGGTAGCAATTAGTGTCAGCTGCCATAAATAAGTCGTGTCCAGATACAGTGTTTTGTTTTATCTAGAAGGTTATTTTTATTATTTGTTACACATTATTTACTACGGAAGACTATTTAAAAATATCAGATACCACAATTAACCTGGCCTGACGGTTAATAGACACTGACGTTTAAAAGGGTGACGGTTAATCGAAAATACTGTACATTTAAAATACGGAATTGAACTCTGATTGACTTTATATTTATGTTTGTAAATTAATTCGCCCGCGGTCAGGGTTCAATATTGTACTTTCGATTTTGTAATTTGAAAGTTTGAAAAGCTTAATATATGCAGATTTTAGTGATGATTCAAATTGTGAAAGCAGATTTTCAAAAAAGGGTATGATTGAAAAAAATCATCCTAGAAAATTCGTTTCCATCACGCCAGCGCGACAGCTGCGCGCTCGATTATTTACTATTAATTTAGACAGGCACCTGCAAAGGTACAACGGAAAATTTTATAATCAACATTCATTAAAAACTAATTACGCGTAAGCTATAATATTTTAAAAAGATAAAATATGTGCACATTTCATGTTTCTACGGAAGTAAAATTAATTCATCGCAAAGCAACCAGCCTTGTTCTTACTTCCCATTTTAAAATGGTTAACATCCAGTTTCCAGAAACATCAACACAACCAGCTTTCTGAAAACAATACCATCGTATTATACAGTACACGAGGATATTAGCTGGTCTGTTACCACTTTGAGGTGATTTGTCTGTGCGCACAGATGCGCCCGTTTGAATATAAAGAAGTCTCAATGAAGTAATCCGAAGGCGTGGCGCGCACAGATGACTGAATCAGGCGGTACTCTCCTTGCTATGGTTTCATCACGACATGATGTCAGGTATTTACCGGTTCTAATGCAGTCAGTGAGTGACTTTAAATTCAGCAGAATTGGAAGAGCGGTTTCTGCTGTAACTGGTTACGATTCTGTTACGTAACGGTCGATTGATGGGTTTCATGTAAGGCAAGATTGAGATTGAGATTGAGATGCAGTTTGATTTAGAGACAATAATGTCTGTGAAATATTGGTATCTGTGAAAACTGCTACTGCTACTTTTTATTAACTGTTAAATAAAACTGTGATTATTGGCTGTTATGTAATTATTGCGTCGTCATGTAATATAAATTAAAAAAAAAAACGAAAAACGCTGTTAGTGGTATCTGTTTATCTACACAATACTAAAACTAATTACACAGAAAAACTATACGTTATATTAAATAAATAAAACAAACAAAACGTTAAATCTGGCGTGGTTAGTTATTTGTTATTTTAAGGCGAAAAGCACATTGAGGCTATTATCGCCTCCCTTAATGTAAGTGTGAGTGTAAAGTGTTAAACGTTGTAAGTATAAGTTTGTGTTAGACTCGGGTACAGCGAGGGACGTCTAAATCCTCTCAATAGGTGCAGCTAGTCTGCACCCCTTGCGGGGTCTGGCGTGGTAGAACTGCGGTGCGCGCACAGTTAGCAATATCATCATTTGTTGTCAATGAGTCCGTATTAACAAAAATGTGAACTGTAAAAATTTCGTAGTCACAGTTATTTTGATATACGTTAAGAGTGAAATAGTCCAGATAAGGTGTCAGTCCAGATTGGTAGGTACGAAAGTGCGAGCGCATTACGCAAGCGCAGAGCAAGTCAATGCGATCCTAGCGGAAATGAAAGTAACTATAAGCACGAATTGGTGGAACAGTTAAACTCAGTCATTCACTGTTAGACAAATATGTGAAATAGTAGCAGTTCTGTGATATCGTTAACATCTCTAAGGATAACATCGTAACACTACGTTTAAAGTTGAAACTTTTTGCTGTCTTACAGTTGAGAGTACAATGTAGAAAGTACGATTGTAACAAAATGTGCCAGTCGGGGGGAGGGGGGACTGGACTTAACTTAAAACTTAAAAAATTAAAGTAATCAGTGTTCGTTACTTATTTGTATTGTACGGTTATATTACTGATGTCACACTGTAATTATACACAACTGATATTAAAGTAAATTAACACTTATCTACATCACATACAAATATAAAACACCAATCTTGTACAAAATAACCAACTTTTAATACTGTAATAATTGTGATCGTCTAAAATATACATGAACTTAGTTACACAACCCTAGTTCAGCTTAATGACACCGAAAAACATCTACGTTAAAATCCCCATACTTCGCTTCCGGCTTTGAAACAGCTACGCCTGCGAAACCTAGTTCACTTCCGTCAACCAATACTCGCTTCTAATTGGTTCGCAGTTCTCTCTCGGGTCTATACTATGCTATATTAATACATTTCTGCCCAGGCATTACTGCCGGCGCACCACCTCGCATCTCGCGTACACAGTAGCTTTATTCGGATCGGTTTCTTTCTCTGGTTTTAACAATAGAATTGTGAGAAATTATGGTTTCTGTCTTAATTTCGAGTATTGTTGTTTGGCAGAATATTAAGGAGGACCACCCACTACACAACAAACATATGACAGACTAGCAAAATCCGGAACAATTGTACAAGACAAAACAAATTGCTCGGGAGGAAATACACTGGGGGAATACACGGAATGGTCAACTTTAAACACGATACGAACTTATTACCTTTCCTAACCGGAGAAGTGCCTCGCCAGCCCGCGGGGTGCGACAATAATTGCGGATGGGCTGGGCAAATACTTATTTATAAACAATACTTAAGATATTTTTAACTGTAAACGCCCTAAACAAATTATTTATCCTGTATAAACAACTGTAAACAAATAAATATAAATAAAAGTTACACAGTAGCACGTACTGAACTCACTGCTCTTCGTTTCACAAATAGAAACCACAGCACTGAGCCACGAATGAACTAAACACATTCAGCTCACTGGTAGACTTAAAGAATACTAATAATGTGTTTACGGCTAGCGTGACGCTTTTTTATATATTATTCGATAATAATACTATTTTTTGTCATACAAATATTGTTTATGCGCGCGCGCGCGCGTGTGTGTGTGAGACAGAGAGAAAGTGAAAACAGAAAATCGATTACTAAATGAATGACGTTCATGAGCACTCAGTACTTTCTCCTTATATCGCGTGACAAGCAGGCTGCACAACCTGTCAACATTTATCTGTAATTGACACTTTGTCACATTGTTTGGCGTTATTCAAATGTCGCTGTAATGTGTAATGAGTTTGGTGTAGCGCACGTATACGTAATTAGTTTATATATAGAATACTGTACGTCTAGCGTGCTGAAACTTTGCATTTGCTTCGGCCTATTGGAATTTCGTAATAGTGGCGCTATGCAGCTGACGCGCTGGCGTGACTGGAGTGGATTACCAAAAAACTGACTTCACGTAAAAAGTTCATAACTTCGAAATTCATTTAAGTTATATATAATATTTATATTGTATTACCAAAATTCGAGCAAAATCATATCCCAATTTATAATTAAACTGGACAGATTCTTCATTTCTTGTCGATAGAGCTCGAACCAAATTTTGCAGCGAGATAGTTTCTATACATATTTTTTTTATTTAAAAACTATTCAAGCAAAATTATAGAACCAATTAGATTTTTTTAATTTTTAAAATTTCTTCTAAAATCTTAAAAGTTATGAAAAAGAAAAACCGTCTTATTGACATTGTATGAAATTCATCAATCAGTAATTCGTTTAGTCGCTGGCGATGTGCAGAAACAGTTTAAGTGAAATGTATTTTTTAAAGTGAATACTTCTTTACGCTCGGTACGGTGAATTGCGTGGTGCAGTGAAATCGAATTGAAGTACAGTGTAGATACGAAACAGCTGATGGTTGAAACAGCTGGTTATCACAGAGATGCCAGTCACCGAGTGACAATAATATGTATTACAAAATCAAGCGACCATAGATAAACTACTTATTTCGAATGCTGAAGTAGAATTAGAAGATGTTAAAATGAATAAAATAAGTGAAATATTATTATTTAAAAATTTTTGTAACAATAATAATGGAAACTATAATTTTATACCAGTCTTGTATTACAGATCTTATGCAGAACGTGTTTGTGTAATTTGTAGGTTATAAAAGGCAATTTCACGTTGGGAAGAGGGTTTTATCGATTCTATAAAATAAAAAAAAAATAAAGACATTTCCAAAAAGAGAACGAATGAAGTTTAAGCTATAAAGCGATTGCAAATATTCGCTTCTAAACATCGTTAGTCTGTGCGCTTCAAATTTGTTTTTTGAATTGGGCGACTTAAATGAAATTAGATTTTTGGTGTCTGGAACGAGTTACGTGTAAGCCACCCCGAGCACCCACGCCTGTGCCTTCAGGGTTTTGGAGTTTTCAGCCTAAACTAGCACCAGATTCATCACCTGTTTGTAGAGACCCAAAAATGGTTCTTCTAGCCTTAAGCCTCTCACATTTCAGGATGACATGCTTAGCTGTGTTTTCAGACTGTCACACAGCCTACAAACCGGATCACCTTGATGATCCTTATGATTATCTGTTAGTAGTGAATTGCAGTTGGAAAATGAACAATTGAAGTGACTAACTAGCATTGTGAGACAATAGCCGTGACCTCGAAATAAGCGCAGATCTTGACTAGGACTCATTAAAATTATGTATATAAATATATCTTTATAAATGTCGTGTATATATATATATATATATATATATATATATATATATATATATATATACTAGCTGTTACCCGTTGCAGCTTTGCCTGCAATTATAATGTAGCGAATAGATCATTTTAATATATTTCTATTTACAATATTATACGATATACTTGACTATCTGTGTGTGTGTGTGTGTGTGTGTGTGTGTGTGTGTGTGTGTGTGTGTGTGTGTGTGTGTGTGTGTGTGTGTGTGTGTGTGTGTGTGTGTGTGTGTGTGTGTGTGTGTGTGTGTGTGTGTGTGTGTGTGTGTGTGTGTGTGTGTGTGTGTGTGTTTGTTATGTGTGTTAGTCGTATTTTTATTGTTTTACCGATTTACAACACGTTTTTCGCCTGTTTTTTTATCGTAACAGTTTCAAAATGGCTACAATTTCACGACTTCAAATTTTTTAAAAACTTCTAGCTTTTTTGTGTTAAATATTTTTGAAAATCCTATTTCACCTTGCAACCAAGGTTAAAAACTGTTATTTTACCACTTTGAATACTCAAAATCCATTGAAATTAAGAAATCATATTCGACGTCAATCAGGGTTCGTTATTGTATTTTCAATGCAATTTGAAAATTAAAAATGCTAATGTATTTAGATTTTTACGCTGTTTTGTTACGGTGAAAACGGAGCCTCGAAAAGATGGTAAGGTTAAAAAAAAATGACTTTTGAAATTCGCTTACATCACGTCAGCGAGACAGCTGCGTTCAGCGATTAGTTTCAAACTGTTGTTTTATTGAAAGTAGATGTCAATTTGTTTGTTATTTTGTGATTGAATTACATGAAACAAGCCTAGATAAAATCGGTTTTGTAATATATGAGTTCTTATTCATTGTCAGGTTATGTTTTCCAACTAATAAAAAATTGTAAAGTGTTATGTAAATAGGGGATGTAAAATTACTGAATTAACTTCTAATTTTATTTAATCAAAGAATTAGGGTCTGTCCATTTTTTTAGCGTTTTTATTAATAATACAGCCTACATGAACAAAGTACAAACATTTAGTATGTATGCAATAAAGAAATAACGTATCTTGGTGAATGAATTAGTTGGAATGCAGATGAAGGCAAGGCAATGGAATCCAGGAAAAACAAACTTGAATTGGCCTTCCATTTGACCAAAGAAACATACAATAAGAAATCCCTTTCATGGGGGTCCAAAATTAATTATAAAACAGTGATCAAGCCGGAAGCACTGTACGCAGCAGAAACATTAACCATGAATCGCATAGGCCAGATAGAAAAGCTTGAAATAACGGAAAGGAAAATCTTAAGAAAAATTATAGGAACAAAATTTCAGGATAATAAGGTAGTATATATAAGAAATGAAGCTCTCTACAAGAAAATTGAAAAACTGTCAGATACTATGAGAAAAAGGAGAATAAATTTTTACGGCCATCTTCTTAGAATGAATTCCAATAGATTAACGAAACAAGTGTTTGATTTTTTCCATAATCGTAAAACAAAACCGAACTGGTTTAAAGAAATTGAAAAAGACCTAAGAGAATTAAAAATTACAGAACATTCACTGCTTGACCAAACTGCTAAGATAATTACCAAAGACGAAAGAATAAGATTCCAAGATAAAACCAAAATAAAACCTAAACCTGTCATTTCAGAGGAGGAGAGGAAAAGAAGATCAGAAAGAATGAAGAGCTACTGGGAACAAAGAAAAGTACAGCGCGCAAGAAATGATTAATTCAGCGTACCCCAAAGAGGGTGAAACGAAAAAAATGAATTAACGGTTTCTTAACATTTAAATGAAATATTTCGGCTTTGTTTAAGTAGTTCCATCTTTTGTCTGTGATTCTATAACATTCTTCCCATTTATAAACATTGCCATCGATTATAATCGTATATATTATTTCTCGAGTCAACATCCCTTTATCTCAGCACATACTATTCGTACAGGCATAAATTAGGTATCTTTAGAAAGATTTTTAACCGGCTTCTGACATTGCAAAACGATTTTGCGCTAAAACGTACTGTTTGTGGAAAATTTTAACGTAAAAGACACTTTTAACTGTTATAGGCAAAGCGGCATCATGTGTGCGCATGCGCGGCATCATAAAATCATACAATATTTTGTATACTAATCGCATATGGTACAAATGCCAATTTTTTGCACAACGTGCCTAGAACAATTTCAATATTTACTTAAAAGTCATTAAATTTATAGGTTATGTGTCCCTACTGACAGTCCCCCTATACCTGCCCGTCGTACAAGCCGAGACAAGCATTTCGAATACCAAACACACGTTTTGGACACAGTTTTTACACAAATATATTTGCGATTTCTCCTTCCATCGTGCATTATAAATCGATCGCTTTTCGATTTATTTTTTAATCACATTTCCCTTCCTTCCAACTACCGCCCTCACCCCAACGACTACTGTTATTCAAAAGGCTGTGTTTACTTAAAACTTCCATTGTGCGAAATTTTGCACGGACCTCTGGTTAATGAATTAAGAGGTTAAAAGAAGAAAATACAATTATATCGTAGATTAAGTGTATGCTTAAAGTTTCAGGAAGAAGTGCTTGAAAGTTGATTTTAAAATGTCACGTAAACATACCAAAGTTATGAGCAGAGAAAAACTTTTAAATGTGTTGCATCGAAGAAGTTTTAAACTCTCGAGCACATCAAGTATAACCGTAACTGACCGAGCGAGCAAGGTTACGTGACTTTCGGCGTTTGGCTTGTTGTTTGTTGCGCCGTTTTTGCCAAACGCATTGACTAATTGTTTTGAAATTCGATACGAAGGTACCTTGTACAACGCCTGAACGACATGTGTAAAATATCTTTTAAACGGTCGTAACAGTTATCAGTTCAGTTTCAGTTTCCGTTCTCGTTTCGTTTCAGTTCGGAAAAAGGTTTGTTTTTACACGATCTGTTCAGTTTTCACTGTTTTCAATGAACTCGACAACACATTCATGGTCCTTGGACATGGCGACACGCACTGGGCAAGATTTGCAAGAGATCTGACGTGAGCGAACGGACTGAGGCATGACGCACTTATTTCCACTCAGGAGTTGTAAGAACGGAAATGAAACAAACAGAGTCTGTTCGTCCCATCAGTTCTCAGTTTCCGTTTCAGTTCTACTTTCAGTGGTTAATTTTACACGTAGGAAAAACTAATAGTTTGACCGAAACTGAAACTGACGACTGATATGACCGTCTAAAAGGACCCTAAAATGTTTTCCCATTCATTTCCGTTTCAAGAGGACGACCTGTGACTTAACGATGACGGATATACGCAGTTTTAGCCAAACGCATTAACCGATTGTTTTAAAATTTGGTGCAAAAGTACGTTGTGTAACGCCTGAACGACGTATGTGTAAGATGTTCTCCCATTCACTTCCGTTTCAAGAGGACGACCTGTGACTTAACGATGACGGATATACGCAGTTTTAGCCAAACGCATTAACCGATTGTTTTAAAATTTCGTACAAAAGTACGTTGTATAACGCCTGAACGACGTATGTGTAAGATGTTCTCCCATTCACTTCCGTTTCAAGAGGACGACCTGTGAATGATGACGGATGTACGCAGTTTTGGCCAAACGCATTAACCGATTGTTTTAAAATTTGGTGCAAAAGTACGTTGTGTAACGCCTGAACGACGTATGTGTAAGATGTTCTCCCATTCACTTCCGTTTCAAGAGGACGACCTATGAATTAATGATGACGGATGTACGCAGTTTTGGCCAAACGCATTAACCGATTGTTTTGAAATTTCGTGAAAAAGTACGTTGTATAACGCCTGAACGACGTATGTGTAAGATGTTCTCCCATTCACTTCCGTTTCAAGAGGACGACCTATGAATTAATGATGACGGATGTACGCAGTTTTGGCCAAACGCATTAACCGATTGTTTTGAAATTTCGTACAAACGTATGTTGTGTAACGCCTGAACGACGTATGTGTAAGATGTTCTCCCATTCACTTCCGTTTCAAGAGGACGAACTATGAATTAATGATGACGGATGTACGCAGTTTTGGCCAAACGCATTAACCGATTGTTTTGAAATTTCGTAAAAACGTTCCTTGTATAACGCCTGAACGACGTATGTGTAAGATGTTCTTCCATTCACTTCCGTTTCAAGAGGACGACCTATGAATTAATGATGACGGATGTACGCAGTTTTGGCCAAACGCATTAACCGATTGTTTTGAAATTTCGTACACAAGTACGTTGTATAACGCCTGAACGACGTATGTGTAAGATGTTCTCCCATTCACTTCCGTTTCAAGAGGACGACCTATGAATTAATGATGACGGATGTACGCAGTTTTGGCCAAACGCATTAACCGATTGTTTTGAAATTTCGTACAAACGTATGTTGTGTAACGCCTGAACGACGTATGTGTAAGATGTTCTCCCATTCACTTCTGTTTCAAGATTACGACCTGTTGACTTAACGATGACGGATGTACGCAGTTTTGGCCAAACGCATTAACCGATTGTTTTGAAATTTCGTACAAAAGTACGATGTATAACGCCTGAACGACGTATGTGTAAGATGTTCTCCCATTCACTTCCGTTTCAAGAGGACGACCTATGAATTAATGATGACGGATGTACGCAGTTTTGGCCAAACGCATTAACCGATTGTTTTGAAATTTCGTACAAAAGTACGTTGTATAACGCCTGAACGACGTATGTGTAAGATGTTCTCCCATTCACTTCCGTTTCCAGAGGACGAACTTAACGATGACAGATGTACGCAGTTTTGGCCAAACGCATAAACCGATTGTTTTGAAATTTAGCAAAAACGTTCCTTGTATAACGCCTGAACGACGTATGTGTAAGATGTTCTCCCATTCACTTCCGTTTCCAGAGGACGAACTTAACGATGACAGATGTACGCAGTTTTAGCCAAACGCATAAACCGATTGTTTTGAAATTTAGCAAAAACGTTCCTTGTATAACGCCTGAACGACGTATGTGTAAGATGTTCTCCCATTCACTTCCGTTTCCAGAGGACGAACTTAACGATGACAGATGTACGCAGTTTTGGCCAAACACATAAACCGATTGTTTTGAAATTTAGCAAAAACGTTCCTTGTATAACGCCTGAACGACGTATGTGTAAGATGTTCTCCCATTCACTTCCGTTTCCAGAGGACGAACTTAACGATGACAGATGTACGCAGTTTTAGCCAAACGCATAAACCGATTGTTTTGAAATTTAGCAAAAACGTTCCTTGTATAACGCCTGAACGACGTATGTGTAAGATGTTCTCCCATTCACTTCCGTTTCCAGAGGACGAACTTAACGATGACAGATGTACGCAGTTTTAGCCAAACGCATAAACCGATTGTTTTGAAATTTAGCAAAAACGTTCCTTGTATAACGCCTGAACGACGTATGTGTAAGATGTTCTCCCATTCACTTCCGTTTCAGAGAGGACGAACTTAACGATGACAGATGTACGCAGTTTTAGCCAAACGCATAAACCGATTGTTTTGAAATTTAGCAAAACGTTCCTTGTATAACGCCTGAACGACGTATGTGTAAGATGTTCTTCCATTCACTTCCGTTTCCAGAGGACGAACTTAACGATGACAGATGTACGCAGTTTTGGCCAAACGCATAAACCGATTGTTTTGAAATTTAGCAAAAACGTTCCTTGTATAACGCCTGAACGACGTATGTGTAAGATGTTCTTCCATTCACTTCCGTTTCCAGAGGACGAACTTAACGATGACAGATGTACGCAGTTTTGGCCAAACGCATAAACCGATTGTTTTGAAATTTAGCAAAAAAGTTCCTTGTATAACGCCTGAACGACGTATGTGTAAGATGTTCTTCCATTCACTTCCGTTTCAGAGGACGACCTTAATGATGACGGATGTACGCAGTTTTATAAACGCATTAACCGATTGTTTTGAAATTTCGTACAAAAGTACATTGTATAACGCCTGAACGACGTATGTGTAAGATGTTCTCCCATTCACTTCCGTTTCAGAGGACGAACTTAACGATGACAGATGTACGCAGTTTTGGCCAAACGCATAAACCGATTGTTTTGAAATTTAGCAAAACGTTCCTTGTATAACGCCTGAACGACGTATGTAACGCCTGAACGACGTATGTGTAAGATGTTCTTCCATTCACTTCCGTTTCCAGAGGACGAACTTAACGATGACAGATGTACGCAGTTTTGGCCAAACGCATAAACCGATTGTTTTGAAATTTAGCAAAAACGTTCCTTGTATAACGCCTGAACGACGTATGTGTAAGATGTTCTTCCATTCACTTCCGTTTCCAGAAGACGAACTTAACGATGACAGATGTACGCAGTTTCGGCCAAACTCATAAACCGATTGTTTTGAAATTTAGCAAAAATGTTCCTTGTATAACGCCTGAACGACGTATGTGTAAGATTTTTCCAATTAAACATCGTTTCGAGATGGCGGCGTTTTGATTCAACGATGACGAATTGCTGGCTATTTCCTGTAATATTGGCTGAATGGCAAGACCTATCACAGTTTTAACCGCTTCATGGAGAAAAAGCATAGAATTTCCAGAAAAGTAGGTCCAGTGACATTTCCCTCGGTTACGAGCGCGTCTGAACGGTGGCCAAGCAATTAACAATATACCGCCAAGTCTAGTGTTCTTTGGACTGCTATTTCAAGAAACGTCCACTGTGTAGATATTGCCCCTAAATACATTAGTTTCAACTAATGAGCGTTGTGACATGTCAGGGAATCAAAGTCAGACTACACAAAGTACTTGCTGTGTGATGGCTCAGTACGTTTTACGCCGAAGAAGTCACAGATCGTGACCCGCAACGTCTCGTATCTGTGACTGAATTGGTTCGGCGTGACCGCGCATGTCTCTTCCATATCATAAGTAACACAGAACTGCTTTTAAACGCCAAACGTGTGATGTAAGAAGGGTTTTATTTTGTTTATCTGTTGTTTTGAAAGTTGGCCAAGGCGACGCGGGGATCACTTGTTGCAGTTACGACATTTTATTTCGGTTGGTGATATTCTTACAAACGTGTGCTGGACTAGACGCGGTCGTTTATTTTTTTAAATTTTTTATTTATTTTTTTATTGTTTAAAGTCCGACTATTGTGCACACTTGGGCTAATGCAGATGATGGGATGATTTATAGCTTATGTAAATACCAAGCCCTGGCCGGGAATCGAACCCGGGTCCTCGGGGTGAAAGCCCAGTACGCTATCAACTAGGCCACCGAGGCGGACTGACCTGGTGTACAAACATTTTTGAAAAACAAATTTCTTTAATTATTCGCGATTTTGTTTAGAGTTCGATCAAATTTGTTATCCTGCAAAATCCGTTCAAAATGACTACAATCTAAAACTTAAAGGAAATCAGTACTTTTTGAAATTTTCATTCGACCTTTGTTCAAGATTTTCATTGAAAATATGAAAATTATATTTATATAAATCACAATGAAAACCGGCGTACATCCGTTCGTTCACAATTCTTGAAGTGAAGCTTTGGCGACAGGTGTAAATAGAAAAAACGTCTGCCTAACGGAAGAATGTAACGGAAATATGGAACGAACAAGCAAACGATTTTCGTCTCTATTTTGTCTCTTTCGTTTTCTTCTTCCTTTTTCGATAAAAGTACATACGTATTGTATGTGAAAACGTTGAGTTGCTTTGGTATTTTTCCTTAGTTGAAAAACACGTGCACGTTGTAATTATAATACATTTGAAATTAATATAAACGTTTAAAATAATTATTGTTAATATTGCTACTTTTTAACAACATAACCTGAAATTACAGGCTATCAGCTGTTCAATTAAATCACCTGATCGTTATGAATTAATATAAAACAGCTGATCTTTTACTATAACTACAGTAAATAATATCTAAGCTAGGTTCACATAGCTATTTATTTAAACAAAACTAGATATTTGTAAACATATGTTCAAACTAATTATATTCAGCAAAGATATCGTTAATAAAAGCTTTGCTTCTGTCGATAACTGCCCGAGTTCCGCACGTGTACTTTTTTTTAGAAGAAACATTATTCAACGTTTCGCAAAAATCGTATCTGGGCATCTTTGAGATTATTTTCGCTCTAAGTCTGAAGTCGAAATGAAACAATTGTTTCGGACGGTTGTACACCGATTTTCAAAGCCATGGGTCTGGGTTTTACAATGATGTCCGCCCAAAAGCTCGCTATCCAATGGAAATTCGAAAATAACGTGTGGAAAATAAGGACCTTAAAACTCGGCCAGGTTAGGTTGCACGAAAAGGAAAATTTTCTAATGAAAATAATAACACGAAGGTTCCAACGTAAAGTAATGAACGCAACTGTTAGTGGGAAAGGTAAGACGAACAGTTTCCCATTATTTGTGTTCCGCGCGACGTCACGTCCATCGAGATGTGTGCCGCATTGTGATTAGTTTAGTTTTGTTTATTTCAAGGTAGGCCGGCAAGTATTGCGGTAGGAGGTCGACATTCCGGGCGACAGACACAAGTCGTGCCCGCGGACGCCGTGATTTCGTGGTCAAAGCGAAATAAAAATTAATTGAAAAGTCGAGTTGTCTCACGGACTGACGGCTTATTAAATTGCTTTGGACTAGTTTTCCCGGCATACGTCACGACGCGGGTCGAGATTTTGAAACTGTTCAGGACACGTCGCTGGCAGCGGCGAGTTGCGCGTCCCTTGTTCGCGTGTTTCCCGAGAGGACATAGCTACTTGTGCGACTAGCGAGCGAAGTGGCAATTTTTTAAACGCGAGGAAATGTTGTAGCCTCCGGGAGAGGTGTTGGAAGTCTGGGCGTTTACCAGTTACCGGCTCGGAATGGTGAGAATGTAAGAAGTCAGTTTGTTCTTTAAAGTTGGCAGGATTCCTCCTACTTCCTCCCGAGTAAGTTGTTCCGGGTATTGGCAAGATGTCGTGTAGTTGTTCTGTGGTGAGTGGTCCTTCTCGATGTTCTGCTGAAAAACCTTGGTCAGTCAGTGGCAGGAGAGATCAATTCTCCCCTTATAGCGATCTTGTTCCTATTTATAAACATTTACAATGTGTGTTGTGCAAGTGGCTTTATTGCGTCTTGTCTAGGTGAGAAATGAAGATGTGGGTTGGGCTTGGATTTTATTATTGAGAATATATGTTTTGAAGAAAAGTGACTATGTGATTATCACATGAGTCGCTTCATGGAGGTTCGTAGACTAGATACAGAGGCCTTTTTCTGTATCTTAGTGGGGAAGCGGGATCTGTCACAATGGCGGACAGATGCGCGTGCGTGGCGCTTTCTGCTGGTCTGGAATGCTGAAAAACGATTTTCTACCTGTATTTATACTCGAAATTATGGCGGGAACCATAATTTGTCATAAATCCATTGTTAAAACCAGAGAAAGAACGCACCAATCATAATGAAGCTACTGTGTACGGGAGATGCGATGTGGTGCGCCGGCAGTAATCCATGAGCAGAAATGTGATAATCTAGCGTATATTAGATCCAAGATACGCGAGCACTGCAAACCAAACAGAAGCGAGTATTGGTTGACGGGAAAATTGTGAACTAGGTTCGCAGGCGTAGGCTGTTTGAAAGCCGGGAGAGAAGGTCGGTAATTTAGCGTTGATGTTTTTCGGTGTTATTAAGCGGAACTAGGTTGTGTGTATCAGTTCCTATCTTGTTTAGGCGATGACAAAAAGACACTTTTTGAACAAAAATATTTCCTACTGTAGTTATTAAAAGTAGGATACTAATTTTTACAAAATTTACGGTTCAAGTACAGTCTGAGGTTATGTTATCCAAAATTCTATGTATGAACAAAAATACAGAAACATTGACGTTGCAATGTAACTTAAGATAAACAAAATGTTGCCAACTGAAATACCGAAAATTAAAAATTACCCTTAGCTCTAACAATCACACACTCGCTATTGACCTATTAAACCTATTTTTTTATGGGGAAGTATTTTCAAATATTGAAAAATGAGTCGTTTCGGATTATTTTAAGGATTTATTTGCTAAATAGAATTAAGCTGTTGTTATCCTGTAAAATTTTGGTCGATGGTTAAGCAGCTCATACAATATCTTCAGGATTTTAATCTATGAACTGTACTTTTGTTCGTTTAGCCTGAACTGGTAACGGAACTTAAAAAAATAATCTCGGCCCGCAGTTGTCTCGCTGACGTGATTGAAGCGAATTTCCAAAAGCACTTTTCTTTACTTTACCGTTTTTTGAAATTCTATTTTCACCGTCATAATGAGCAGTGAAACTTGTATAGTCTATTAACCATTATTAAACTTTCAAATCGCATTGAAAATACGAAATTTGAACCATTACCGCCGTCAAATTAACTTCTTAATTTCAGTTGATTTTGAAAATTCAAAGTGCTAATTTTTAAACAGTTTTTAACGCTGATTACGATGGCGAGAATTTCTACCAAGTCTGAATCAAATTGGACCAAAATTTCGAACCTGAGCATGTCAAAACACATACCCATACACACACACACACACACACACACAATGTATGTATATATATATATATATATATATATATATATGTGTGTGTGTGTGTGTGTGTGTGTGTGTGTGTGTGTGTGTGTGTGTGTGTGAGAGAGAGAGAGAGAGAGAGAGAGTGAATTTTAACAACCCATCAAAAAAGTATCTGGAGGGTACCCGGTATTTCAAGTACCCAAGGTATTTCAAGTATCAAAAAGTACTTCAAGTACCCGGGTCTGGATGTTACCTGATGGCTGCTCCAATAGCTCATTTTTCCAACGATAATAAAAAAATCTTTTCATTGTTATTTGTACAAATCATACACTAATAATATATCCGTGATTGTTTGTTTATCAAAGTGAAAAGACGCAAAGAAAAGAAACACATCTTGTTTTATTGAGAGGTATCGTTCGTTGTTAGTGTTTCGGTGAAATTAAAAAGTGAAAATAATTTTATTCCAATTAAATCGTAGCTCAACACCTTATTGCTTATCAAGTAACGCGGCATCGTTCCTCCCCGCCAAGGCATCCGTACTGCCGCAGTGTGTATACGAGAGTTTGTGTGTGCAGGGTATATGATCCGCGGCTATTAGGTCCGATCAACGTAGAGAATGACAAATTGCAACGCGCGCCTGCAATCGGCCAAATACTGCCCGCACAACGCTGTACTATAGAACATTCTGAAGTACGTTATCGGGATAATTGCAGCATATTGTTTACTCAAGTGCTTGATTATGCAGAGAATAAAGAGCTGTTCGAAAGAGAAGTATGCGATAATTATGTCACTGATTGACTGACTCTTGGTGCATCAGTTTGGATTCCCACTATCAAAGTAAAATACATCCTAATAACAATAATCAACAGTGGTTTTTTAAAGTCGTTACTGTTAAATTTATCGTTAATTTTGTAATTCCGAATTGAATTATTAATTATTACCGATTCTGTTCATACACCGATATTCTGAAGCCATTATCTACATACTGTATGTTATTGTCTTACGTTTGTTTACAACAATTGTATCATAAATTTTATTTAAATATTGATAGAACTAATGATAATGTTTATTTTTGGTAAATATGCAGTGTAGGTTGTTTTCGATTTTTCTGTTATTTTCTTGCTAAAACGCTTTATTACATGCTCAAAAGCAGTAATCCAAAAGAACAGGAAGTACGAGAAGTACTGTAAGATAAAAATCGAAAATAGAAGTGATTCGCATTACCACAAAATTACTACCACGAGAAAGTAGGTAACGTGTTTTTGATCGATAAAAAACCACTATTAAAAAAAGTACTCAATGATTTGACACGGTTGTTGGGTGGTGAACCTAACACAAAACGAGGCAAATCGCTAAGTTCACAAATAACGGAGACCATCTTAATAATGTTTCCATTACAAGAACGAACAAAGCAATAAATCTTAACATTTATTAATGGCTGTCAGAATGTGTAACGCGCATGAGCAGTAAGTACATGTAGTTAATAACGTACGTGACTGGTAAATCAGTGTGTGATATTTAATATGTTTAATTCAATATAAACAGCAATGACGCTACAATTAAGTTTCGTAAAATCTAAAATCGTAAATAATCTTTAAAAACATTATTTTCCGCGGATGAATATGTGTTAATTCGATAATTATTTATAATATAGAATAAAACAAAAATATTGCAATTTGTTGTATCCAATAAAACATTTATATACGTGTGGGAAATGTCAATATAATTTTCCTCAAATAGTTAATGTCATTGTAGTTAGAACTGTGCCGATAAGGTTTAAATATCGGTACATGCCTATAATTAATTTATGAATGTATTAGCTTATATTTTAGTCCATATCCGATCTCAATACATTGCCTTATGTAAATAAGAATGGTTGACTGGTAAATCACCCTCTTAGCTCTTTTATATCTTATCTTGGCTACTGAAACGTCTACTGGTTGAGGTTCTACACGGGTATGAACAGGCGACAAGGTGGCACCCCTCGGCCTGGTTGTTCTTTTCTATCTTGCTTGGCTAGTGGAATTTTTACTGGTTGAGGTTCTGCATGTATATTAGTGCCGTTAGTGTACCCCCGGTACTCTAAACCTGATTTTCAGGGTTTTTTACCCTCGGTACATAAGGACTAGGCTTTTTGTACCGGGGGTACAATTCGCCTAGGATTTTTTTTACCGGGGGGGTACACTTGAGCATGGGGGTAAGAAAAACCTGTTACACCGGCAACAAGGTGGCACACCCTCAGGCTGATTGTTTTGTTTATATCTTATCTTGGCTAGTGGAACTTTAACTGGTTGAGGTTCTACATTTATATTAGTGCAGGCAACAAGGTGGCACACCCTCAGCCTGATTGTTTTTTTATATTTTATCTTGGCTAGTGCAACTTTTACTGGTTGAGGTTCTACACGGATATGAACAGGCGACAAGGTGGCACCCTTCAGCCTGATTGTTCTTTTATATATTTTCTTGGCTAGTTTAACTTTTACTGGTTGAGGTTCTACATGTATAGGTCCTACTAATGCAGACAACAAGGTGGCACACCCTCAGCCTGATTGTTTTTTATATCTTTTCTTGGCTAGTTTAACTTTTACTGGTTGAGGTTCTACATGTATAGGTCCTACTAATGCAGGCAACAAGGTGGCACACCCTCAGCCTGATTGTTTTTTGTATTTTTCTTGGCTAGTTTAACTTTTACTGGTTGAGGTTCTACATGTATAGGTTCTACTAATGCAGGCAACAAGGTGGCACACCCTCAGCCTGATTGTTTTTTATATCTTTTCTTGGCTAGTTTAACTTTTACTGGTTGAGGTTCTACATGTATAGGTTCTACTAATGCAGGCAACAAGGTGGCACACCCTCAGCCTGATTGTTCTTTTATTTTTCTTGGCTAGTTTAACTTTTACTGGTTGAGGTTCTACATGTATAGGTTCTACTAATGCAGGCAACAAGGTGGCACACCCTCAGCCTGATTGTTTTTTATATATTTTCTTGGCTAGTTTAACTTTTACTGGTTGAGGTTCTACATGTATAGGTTCTACTAATGCAGGCAACAAGGTGGCACACCCTCAGCCTGATTGTTTTTTGTATTTTTCTTGGCTAGTTTAACTTTTACTGGTTGAGGTTCTACATGTATAGGTTCTACTAATGCAGGCAACAAGGTGGCACACCCTCAGCCTGATTGTTTTTTGTATTTTTCTTGGCTAGTTTAACTTTTACTGGTTGAGGTTCTACATGTATAGGTTCTACTAATGCAGGCAACAAGGTGGCACACCCTCAGCCTGATTGTTTTTATATATTTTCTTGGCTGAGTTGAGGTTCTACATGTATAGGTCCTACTAATGCAGACAACAACGTGGCACAACCTCAGCCTGATTGTTTTTTATATCTTTTCTTGGCTAGTTTAACTTTTACTGGTTGAGGTTCTACATGTATAGGTCCTACTAGTGCAGGCAATAAGGTGGCACACCCTCAGCCTGATTGTTTTTTATATCTTTTCTTGGCTAGTTTAACTTTTACTGGTTGAGGTTCTACATGTATAGGTCCTACTAGTGCAGGCAATAAGGTGGCACACCCTCAGCCTGATTGTTCTTTTATATCTTTTCTTGGCTAGTTTAACTTTTACTGGTTGAGGTTCTACATGTATAGGTCCTACTAGTGCAAGCAATAAGGTGGCACACCCTCAGCCTGATTGTTCTTTTATATCTTTTCTTGGCTAGTTTAACTTTTACTGGTTGAGGTTCTACATGTATAGGTCCTACTAATGCAGGCAATAAGGTGGCACACCCTCAGCCTGATTGTTTTTTTTATGTCTTGTCTTGGCTAGTGCAACTTTTACTGGTTGAGGTTCTACATGGATTTAGTGCATAAAACAAGGTGGCATCTCTTCGGCCTGATTGTTCTTTTATATCTTACCTTGACTAGTGGAACTTTTCCTGGTTGAGGTTCTTCATGGATATTAGTGCAGGCAACAAGGGGACACCCCTTCGGTCTGATTGTTCTTTTATATCTTATCTTGGCTTGTGGAGCATTTACTGGTTGAGGTTCTACATGTATATTAGTGCAGGCTAGAAGATGAAACACATACTACCCTTTCACGCCCCTATCCACAGAGTCAACGTCGGTAATAACAGAACAGGATATGTTTGCAGTGACGTGTACCGGTTTTCAGATATCTATAATTTAAAAACGAAAACTACTGTAGAGTTGCCAGTACTGCCTTAAGGGGCGTGGCGAAGTGGTAAGAATATATTTTTTTAAATCGGTAGAGTAAAAGCGTAGAAATAGATTTGATTAGCTCTTTTAAAATTTTCCGTTTTTTCTCAATCTACTTAACCAAATTTCCAAATTTGATCAACAACAACTGGTTTTAAATACCTTGATTGCAAAATTTGTTTTTTTTGCATAAGATCTTAAAAAAGTACTTTACAAAAAATTGCAAAAAAGCACAAACAATTTGAAACTTTCAACATTTACGCGCCTATAGTCTAAACTATTAATCGAGATTTGATCAACGATGATATATTTGTAGACCAACGCGACTAAAATCGGGTAAGAAGGCACGCCTCCGCCCAGTGCGAAGATTGATATTGTTCAATAAAGTACGTACGCAGGTGACTGGTTCTTGGCGGAATACAAAGGTGATTATACAACGTTTTTAGTTGTAGACTTGTCGGAGAACTTTTTACCACTTGGTTTTTGTTTACAAGTGGTGCAAAACCGACGACACGCACCCTTTACTTTTATGGACCAATAAAATTACATTTTTAAGTTCCAGAAACCTTTAAACCGACAAAGACCTTTTGGCACAAAGCTGTACTACTTTCTTTATATATATTAGTAAGAAACGTCACAAACACACTTAGATCGAAGTTATATTTTACACGGAGACTTTAACACTCACATTTGGCTTGAAGGTCAGATCCATAAATAGCGGCCATTAAAGTGGAGTGCCTCCTATTTTGGACTTAAGATCTACTGATTGCATTAACCTGTGCCTCCCATATAGAGTGCAAAGTGCATATGGTCAGGGTTAAAACAGAAGGTTGAATTTTCGGTAACTTTGATTTTTGTTTATTTGATTTGAAATGAGTAGGAAATGTTTTTTTTTCTAAAACAATTGTTCCTTTAACAGTTTATTAAAATATTGAAGACTTATTATTAATATATTTTAATAAATGTTTATAAACTTAATGAATTGTTTAATATAAATTTTGTAAATGTAAACAAAACATAACATATCCGTTTACTAACTCTATCGTGAACCGAACCTATATACGTTTTTGGTTGTTATTTATTAAAATATATCATATTTTTATTATTTATTCTTAAATTGTATTACTGTTTTATAATTAAGGCGGTTTATTGAGTTAATGCGTGTCAACGTTATTAGCTAGAGTTGAACCTGCGGTCTGGTACTAGTTTTAGCGAAATGCTCACTATTCTATCGACTGAGCTTTTCCTTTTTCACATACATAACTTTACTTGGAGATGTGAATTCACTATTTAGGACCTATATGTCTACGGATAATGCGATAAAAGGATTTTCTTGTCATCAGGCTTTTTTCTCTTCATACAGCTGTATATCAGCTGATATCATACAGCCTCGGTTTTCTAGAAATAAGGAAAATGTTACTACTCTGAGAAAAGACTAAACACATTTTTAATGTGGTTTTTACGTGGACGTGTGTCTATCTATCTGTCGCTGGAGACTAAATTATTTCAGCGATTTTTGAGCAAACATGGCGTACATGTCAGGTTTGCTAACGTCTCGGTACTGGTTGCCAGTTCGTGCGATAGAGCAAGCAATTCTAGACGTGGCAACAGCGCAGTCCAGCCACCCGCCGGATTTGGTGCTGGCTACTTTAGTAACGTTAATCCTGATACGATCAGCTGTTTTAATCCTTTCTTTGTTACGGTCGTGACTGGAACACAGTTTAAAGTTTAAAATGCACTTTCTTGCTTAAATTCTCCCACATACAACAAAACCAAAATAACTCAATTATAACTTACGAAAACTGGTTACGTGTTTTCCAAAATTTAAATTTTATTGACCAAAAGTACACAAATACAATTATTTATACAATTATATATACATTTTACTATTTACACAGTTCTAACACATAAAATATAAATAGTATTTATTAAACAATTCTGCATGGACGCTTTTAAACACTCGGGTCAGAGAGCTAATACAAAAAGGTTTAATTTGTTAAAACTTAGTCAGCTCAAAATCTGGGCATTCTTGGTTGTGTGTTGGAAATTGTTTAAAGAAACTTTATTGGTTGACGCAAATAGTTTGTTTTAACATTATAACAATATATCGAATCAGTTTTTCGAACTATACAAAACTGCATTGCCAATTTACAAGAGATTGATTGGTTTCGATAATAGTAAATATTTTTTGGAAAATAAACTTAATTTATCTTCAAAAAATCTGATTCAACGGTTTTCTCATTCCTGTTTTTATTTTGACACAATATGCACTGATTCATTCTCAAAAGTATGGTGTACTGTTTTTACCTTAAGCCCTATTGCCAGACGAGTATCAATACTGATTAGGAATAGCACCAATATAAACAAAATTTGAAATTACAATTTTTACTCTGTTAGAGTATGTTCTATATACTTTATTTTGATAAACGTTACATATTTTATTAACACAAATCCGATTCTAGTTTTATATTCTATCAAAAACATTTTGTTGCCAATTTTGAACAAAATCAACTCAGTGATTTATGAATTACTATTGTTGTAAATGCATTGTTGTAAAATTTAAAAAAATGATTGTATCTTTTTGAACATATTTTTTAACAGAATTTTTCAAATCAGGTTTTTAAGTAAATTGAAACTTATACAATAGGTCTATTTGTTTTTTAAAACAAATTTTGTGCACTAGATTTCTGTTGCTTGTGGCTTGTAAGTGACAGTAATGCTAAAAAAATGGCACATTTTTTATTATGGCAAGAAACTAATACACGATAATGTTGAATTATTAAATTTTTAAAACAGACAGTACTTCTTCAAACCTTTCGTTAAAATCACCTTATAAAAGTTTTTTACAATATCTTTTACGAAGCAAAAACTTAGTCCAAGGTCTTAAAAAAAACAGTACAGTTTATAATTTATGTTTTATTATGAAAAAATGTGAATGACTGATGAGCAATGAATGAAAGTGATTGTTCCAAATTGTTAATATTTATGGTTAACAAAGTATGCGTATTTCCTTGGTGGAATACCGTGATCGAGGACTTTCTTCGGGTAGTTGGACTCGGACGGTTTCCTTGTAGGGTATTCGTTCTTCACATATTCTTCCTTGCCGCTGGGGTATCCTTTGTAAACCTTCAAACTGCTCTTGTCGGGGGAGTAATCGCCATCCTTGCTCGTAAAGGCGTAGTCACTCGACTTACCGGAAGCACTGGCGTCGATTCCCTTTCCGGTAAATCCGTATGTAGACTTTCCAGGCAAGAGTGTATTCAGTGTCTCTACTGGTGAAACCGAATTCATGCTTGTAAGGGTTGTAATCGATGGTTTTAATGGGGTAATATTGGTTCTTTGTCGGGGGTTGGCGTATGGGTTTAGAAGGGTAGGACAGGTCGACGCCTTTGCCGTGGAAAGTGCCGCTCACATATTTCCTGGGGAAGACGTACTCGATGTCGTTATGAGGCAAGTTGTTGATGTTGCGGAACCGCACTGGCACCTGTCAAACAGAAGACAAAACAACTGAAACGGAAAAGTGAAAATCTTTGTTTCAATCAGTAACTGTTCCATCCAGCAAGCGTGATGGAAACGGATTTCCAGAAAGTAACAACATCCAGTAGCTCCAATAGTTCTCTTATTCGTCAAAGTCCTTTTCAAAACGGCATTCATTAAAAATCTTAAAATTTATTTATTTCAACGTTTCATCAACTCCGAATTCACCATTAAAATCTGCACGAATTATCATTAAATTTTTGTTATTTTCTTATAAACAAAATTGAACCATAACTGAGTCATTTTTCCATTTATTTTGTATCTGCAATAATATTTAAAATCCTAATTGATGTTGACTTTAATGCTAATTAAATTTATGAAACAGATGCCATTTTGAAACGGTTAAAATGATTTGTTGTGGAAATAGAAATGTCCGTTATTGAACCAAAAATAAAAATCATGTATCATGTTTTCTTTTTCTTTTAATTTAAATTACGATAATTTGTTCGAAAACACGACAACTAAACATAGCTAATTCTTAACAACATAACCTAAAACTTGTTATAAGACTATCAGCTGTTCAATAAAATAAACTGATAGGGTACGCATTAATATAAAACAATTGATCTTTTACTGTAACATAGCTAGTTTTTAACAACATAACCTAAAACTTATTATAGTCTATCAGGTGTTCAATGAAATCAGCTGATCGTTACGAATTAATATAAAACAACTGATCTTTTACTATAAAATAGCTAGTTTTTAAAAACATAACCTAAAACTTATTATAGTCTATCAGGTGTTCAATGAAATCAGCTGATCGTTACGAATTAATATAAAACAACTGATCTTTTACTATAACACAGCTAGTTTTTAAAAACATAACCTAAAATTTATTATAGCCCATCAGGTGTTCAATGAAATCTACTGATCGTTACGAATTAATATAAAACAAGTGATTTTTTACTATAACATAGCTAGTTTTTAACAACATTACCTAAAACTTATTATAGCCTATCAGCTGTTCAATGAAATCAGCTGATCGTTACGAAAACAACTGATCTTTTACTATAACTACCAGTTAAATTTGTGCACTCGCATCACGCGATACGCAAAATCCATCACAACCAGCCCTAAAACTTGATAATGTTAAAAGCATGTTTAGGTAAGAGTGTGCGTATACTTTGATACTTTTAAAAAGCACAGTATATTTATACATATTTTACCTAAAACCTTTCTCCCATTGTAAGGTTTGCTAACTGCATTCAAGTGTGGAACAGACACGGTTTGAAAGGCGCTACAAAAGGGTACAGTGCCCTCGCTTCTGTGTTTGTAGCTGAAAGTAAAAGGTACAATAAAATATGTTCCAGTAAAATAATACCGAGTGAGTACGGCTGTGTTCCGTCACGACCTTATACAACGTACGTTTAATTATTATTCCTAACTTGTCGCATTATTTATAACCTTCTGTCATACATCAACGTCCCGGGATAAAGGTACGTAATGATGTAAATTTATTCTGAAAACTGTTAACAGCGAACATCTGTGTCAGTCGTGATATTGGTGGAAGTGTTAACAAGATCGAAAAAATGTGCTTCATGATAATTTTTAGGGCCTACAAATTATAGTATTTTTACAAGCTATAGAATTTTTTTAAAAAACAATGTTCATTTGACAACACAGTTTTAAAATTCACACGCGCGCGCGCACACACACCGCCGCCGCCGTCGCCGCAAGGCATAGTTTACTCGTTTACAGCGTTGGCTCTCCTTTCTCGATCCTCAGCCTCAACCTCTTCATGACCACTGCAGCGAATCCCGCAACGGCCCTCCAGTTGGCCTCTGATGCCATCATTGTGGCAACGAGACTTTCCGGTGTAATGCTAAAAAGGCTGGTTGCGACGATGATGGTTTCAGAAGCCAAAGGAGGACCATTGCGGAATTCGCTGCAATGGTCATGCAGAGGTTGAGGGTTGAGGACCAAGAAAGGAGAGCCAACGCTGTAGAAGAGTAGGCGGTCAATCAGTTCACCTCCCAACGAAGTAATGCCTGGCGGCGGTTCCGTGAGGGGGTTTACATAAGAGGAATACTTTTGGTGCTTTTTTTTGTGGGTAGCAATATATCTTACCTTGAGTCCCACACTCTAGGGAGTGACGGTACCCTACCCCAGGTAGTCTACAAATAAAAATTTCTATCTTTTTTTTGGCATCACAAAAAATAACCCCCCACACACATACATATAAAGGGGACTCGGTGGTCGATGTGACTAAAGCACCGGTTAGTTCGCTGCAACTCTGAACTGCACACCTTAAGTTCTCAGTTCTAGTACTCCCGTTGCTTTCCCCTTAGGCCTACCGGTAACGCTAATCCTTCGTCATCATTAGTCTAAGTGGCATAAACTATGGACGTTAAAAGTGCGTGTGTGCGTGTGTGTGTATGCGCGCGTGTCTCTTAGCACTTATTAATCGGATTAAGGTCTCACTATGTTGGCTCCACTCAATAGCTCATTTTCCACCGGTTATTAACTTGATAGTGGTAAAATCTCTACGAGAATATGACACGTGTTCAGTAATGTTTTTTGTTCAAAAAAGGGATTTTCAGTTATATGTCTGCCAGCCTGTGCGTGTGTACATCGCCAAAAGTATAAAAAAAACTGATCGGAAAAAGTTGCACAGAACTTGGGACATTTTTTTTTAATTTTGCGAAAAAGTTTGTTTTTAATCAGTTTTTTGATCAAAAACTTTTAAGCATTAAAAAAATCTGATTGTTTTAATCAAATTTAACGTTTTTTGTAATATTTTTCGCAAGGATTATCTACTTTTTTTGGTATGACTATATTTTTTTTTAAAAAAACAGGCTATACATGTCAAATTACGAGCTGCCCTTTGAGCACCAGAGCGTGTCATTGGTTTTACCTTGAGAAGGAAGCAAGTCTGGACGTTGAAAGTCATCCAAGAATAATTGAACGTTCACAGAAATTTCACGGTTTAACTGCGACGCCGACATTGAATTGTTCTGTAAGCGCCATTCACACACGCACGCCGGTCGGATTACGTGTTGGCGGGATTCGTACGAAATGCCGCAAAGAATACGGCGCGCACCGGGGGCAGAGTCTCCTCCTTTCCCCGGCGCAGACGTGACCGAGATGGTGCTATCGCCTCTCGGTGTTGGGCAATGTGTTTCGAAACGGAATAAAAATGCAGACTTTTACTTGGGGAAAGTGCAGGGATGGTGTTGGTGCATATCGATCTGAATACAATAGCCTAATATCCAGCAAAGTGAATCAATTGGCAATCCGTGTCTAGTGCATCTTTAATTTTATTTGGAGCGGCCAGTATTTGAAAACCTGAAAATATCAAATGCGCACTGACCGTGATTCTAGAACACTTTTTGAGGGATCGTTAAAATTTTATTTTACATAAATATATATTCTTG